>JAJOOS010003540.1:0-20024 GCA_029582725.1 Solanum chiquidenum | reverse complement strand
GCTTCTCCACCTTTACCCCTTTCTTAGCATACCTCCAATATACACAAGTATTCTGACTATTAAATTCCTTCTCCATCAACCTACCTAATAGGTACTTGATCTTAACGAAACCATACTAACACGTAGATAAATTCCCCCAAATACAACCGCCAACATGTCAACTAACCGATCACGTCACACCCCTATTTCCTTGTCACATTACCCAACCATAGTCACATAATACATTCTATCACGCTCCCGCTGCTTCTCGCCATTACAACACACTAACAACCATTACTATCTATCACTCTCTCCTTAAACACTCAACACTTCCACTATACCCAACAAGTCCAACATGTATAAGTCAATGAAAATATAATCACATATATAACGAATATATAAAATATCATCAACATTTACGAACAACTAACCATTTTCTCAAGTCACACAATTAAGCCACATCATTGGTTCTCTCATGGAATCATCAACATTTACGAACAACTAACCATTTTCTCAAGTCACACAATTAAGCCACATCATTGGTTCTCTCATGGAACCAACACCCAAATAGTTAGTTATGCTGGAATGTGACAACCGATCTAAGTTAGTTGTGCCGAAATGTGGCAACCAATCCCATAGTTTTGCTGGAACGTGTCAACTGATCCAATAGTTATGCCAAACCGTGACAATCGATCCAAGTTAGTTATGCTGGAACGTGGCAACCGATCCATTCAACACATCACAATCACAAACACAAGTATATCCTCAACATCATACATTTAAGTCATGTTTTCATGTCAATGATAATTCACCCATGTTATTCACAACAAGTGTAATCAACAATGCAACATTATCACATACGTTAATTTGTCATGATTAGCCCTAGTTCATCATCTAAAGCTTCTTTGTAGGATTTACTCACAATTCATGTAATTTCTCAATCAATCACCCCAAATTGTAGTCTAGCATATGTTCATAAATCTAGTTTCATTCATGATTTCATAGTCTTATTCTTTAAACAATTTTATCCAAGATAACAATTCTAGTAGCCCTAACCAATCATCGATTTCCCTTCCCAAGGCATAAACCTAATTACTTTGATTTCTAGGAATTACCCATGGAATTTGCTCGGTGCGTGAAGGTCTACACATAAACCCTACCATTGATTTACATATATCACGTGATGAGCACAGATTTAAACTACTCATTTCATAAAAACCTAGCCTACCTTGGAGTCAAGCAACTGCACGGAGTTTTTGAATTCAATTCGGGTTTTTTGGACTTCGCGATGGTGGATTTGTCCAAGAATCCACAAGATTTTCCTATCCTTACGCTAGAAATCTCCTTCTCATCCCTTCCCAGGCTTAGACCAGCCTTTCTGAGGTTTTAGGGTACGACTTATTTAGGTATTTTAGGAAGATGTAGAAAATATAATTTCTCATAATTTACGTTCTGCCTCACCTATCCCACCTTGGCGCCCACTTACCCCGCCTTGGTGCCACCGCCCTAGCGGCATTTGGCCCGCTATGGCGGGATAGTGGCCCAAAATTCCCCGAATTTTTGTTTCTCCTAATAACAATGGTTCATGTCATTACAATAGATAACAGTTTACCCCTCGTTCGTCCCCGAACGACCAGTACATGGGATATCACTCGCCCCATTTCAATTTATTTCTGAATTAAAGGATTGATCCACTACGGAACCATAACAAATAGCGACCTTCCAACTAATTGATTCTTGTAAAGTACCATAACCAAGGACCAGAAGAAAATTTGGGGAAACACACGAAGAAACGCAGAAAAGAAAAGTTACATGCCTGGCCTGCCAGGGCGGGATCCCTCCCACAGAGGCGGGGTCGTTGTGGCAAGGATCTCACGCTGGAGCAGGAGATCGGGAACCAGAAATAGGGAAAAGATATATTTTTCTCATTTCTCCCTAAACTTCATAAACCCTCCCAAAAATCCTCTCAATTTCCCCAGTTCTGAATGTCAAAGTTAAGGTAAACTCTCTTTTCATTATACTCTTTACTTCAGTATTTAACTAACAACGATTGCATGTTGATTCACTAATCGAAAGTACATGGTTGGGGTAGTTATTTTGAATTTGAACTATGTTTCTAGATTGATATAATAAACGTAGCATGGTTACTTCCCTTACGTCCCCAACGTTCTCACAACTTCCTGGGCATAAGAATTTCATAAAAATATGGGTAAAACGATACCGAAATGGGTGGGGGAAGCTGAAGGGTCCCTTGGTGTAAAACTCCAATTTAGGCCTCATTTAGAAGTTATTTTGCTGAAATAATTGCTTATTTACGTTCTAGGGTAGTTTATATACTCTGATCTGTTGAAATTCTATCAAAATTAGAGGTTTTGGGATGAAAAGGTGCCATTGACGTGCCTGGTGTTCATCCCAGATGAAGGCCGCTCTGGCATCTTTCATCCCGCTATGGCGGCATTCATAATCCCACCAGGGTGGGATTATGGCCGCTGTGGCGGGATGCGCCAGGCAGTGGCCTTACCCTTAACACCAAATTTTTCTTTCTAAATTCTCAATTTTTTTAAAAAAATTTAGCCTTATCCTGACTATACTTACACCTTCTAACTTATATTCTTCTTATTGCAGGCTCTCAAAATGGCTGGACAAAATGATGCACACTTACCTTTCATCGGGTTTCTCGATGCCGCGAGTCGGGAGAGACATCACGATAACCGCAACATAGGGTTCTATTGCGAGAGAGGTTTTGTGCTGCACAAGCTAGAGGAGAAGGTGCCTGCATTTTATGCTTGCCTGATGGAGTTTAGATGGGCTCCACTAACTGAGGCTCCCCTAGATGCGCGTTCCACTTGGGTGAGGGAGTTCTATGCCATCATCTCTACCGCCCGTTGGGATAACTCTTACCCTGTCATCCGGGTCCGGGGAGTCGACATCCCCTTGAATGCCATCGCTATCAACGAAGTACTAGAGCTACCCGATGTCTCAAATGCGGAGTTCGAGGCCAAGCTAAAGGAATTGGATCTAGAGTGGCTGAGGGATACTCTGGTTGAGCCTGCGCGCCAGGATCAGGTATACTGGGCTACTGCGGAGGGTATTACTAGAACAGATTGGTCACCCGATGCTAAGAGGTGGCTACACTTGGTGACCCAGAGGATCGAACCATCGGGCAACCGCACCGAGGTGACTTTTCCTCAAACTGTGGTGATGATGTGTGCTATACAGGGTATTCCGTTAAATGTAGGGGCGCAGATCATCTCAGAATGGAAGATGTTCTATCGGGGAAACAAGAAGGCCTTCTTCCTACCGGGACTCCTTATTGCACTATACAAGCGGGTGGGAGTGCCACATTTCTATGCCAATGAGGTACTTCCTATGGATCCCCCCCCTTTCATCCTCTTTTTGTTAGACAAGGATCTACTTCTAGGAGCAAAAGGAGGACGACGGGCAGGGCTAGCAGCAGTAAGGCATCCGTGGACTCGGACGACAAAAAACCACTCTCAGGTGCATGGGTTGAAATGGATCTGGAGCCAGTCTGGAAGAAGATGGGGAGCGCCTATGCTGACCTCACTCTGGTTCCACCTAACACTGCTCTAGAGGTCGAGATGCTCCATCGCCAGTTGCGCCAAGAGAGGAAGAAGAATCGAGTAAGGGACCATATGATGATTCGGCTCTAGAAGGTGGTAAAAATCACGTTTACCTGCATTGCTCCCGGGCAGGAGATACCCTTAGCGGAGGTTAATGATTACATTTAATTTTCGGAGTTGACAGAGGCCGAGACCGGCCTGGTGCCCCCGGAGAAGTTAGACTCTGACACCGATACTACCCAGTCTGAGGGATCCTGATCTGATTCATTATTTTACCCTTTCTTTGTTTGTAAATTTTAGACACATTGTTTCTATCTTTCGACTCTCTAAATTTTTGGTTGCACATGGATGCTTGTTTTTCGCTGTCTGAGTAGCCTTTTATTTAATCATAAGGTTTTTATAATTTATTACATATGTTGTTGAACACTGCTGGATTGGCAGGGGTGAGTTTCGGACACAAATCGAGGACCGAAATTGTGATTAAGAAAATAGGGGAAGACAGGTTGAGGTGCTGCCTTTCCTTATCGCACTCTGGCAGCCCAAGTTCTGCTCTAGCGGGGTCGCCCTGGCGGAACAAATTTCACCCCCGTGGCCAAAATGGGGGCAGAACCTCTGCCAATTTTTTTCCTGGAGGTTTTTGCTTTTCAAAAGTTTCCCAAAGGTTCCCATCTTACCCCAACAGTCTAGGGTACGTATCCAAAGCAAACTTAACGACACGAAATCCAATTAGCTCTCAATAATTTAATGTTACGCCCACTCATCCCCAGGATACCCCCAGCCATTTTTACAACTCGCATGACTCAAATCAATTAGACCAACACCTTGCATATATTTAAGGTTCAGACATGCATTATAGTGCACAATACCACATCATCACATTCAAGCAATTCAACTTTACATTCCCAGTTAATTCAATCGGCAAGAAGCATACCTTCACAGTTCCCAAGATACAATGCATAAACAATTCAATTTATTAGTTAGTTTGTTCCTTAGATAACCATTACTGGTCATCCATGCCCCTTATAGCCCCAAGGGATAGATACCAATTGGAACCTTCCAGTTCCAATTACCTTGCTTGTGTTCCTTCGGTTTTGACTATGACGTCTAGTTCACTTAGTTGAGATACCAATTGGAATCGGGAGATACCAATTGGAATCGGGAGATACCAATTGGACTCAACTCATACCACAAGCGACACTTCGCACGAAAGGAGAGAATGAATGGAACAATTTCCTAGAATGCTTCTTAGCTTCCTGATGATTAGATGTGGACGTCAACACACCAATCCGTAGGAGTCTAGTCCATATTTTGATCTTGTACGGGGAGACCGGTAACCTACGCCCTGATACCAATTGTCACGACCCAACCCACTGGATTGTACGGGCACCCACTCTAACACCTAGGTAGGAGAACCCTCATATCCCAATAGTAAAAACATGCGGAAATTTTAAGAAAACAGAAATAAATAAGATAATACTATGGTTTTTATAAATAATATCCGTGGACACACTATTAGTTAAACTTGTAAAGTAATTTAAACAAATCCCATAGATCTAATCTAAACATGTACAAGAGCTACTAAGAGTTCAACTAGGCAATTAAATAAAGGACACAGCTCCCACCATGCAAAAGAAATGATAGAAACTGCTGGAGATTGTCTTCGTCTTCACCTAATAAAATGTCACCAATCCTCCATCTAGACTATGTCAAATACATAGCAAGAGTACTATCAATACAAAATACGCGTATTGGTAGGCATCATCGGTCAACCCGATGCCCACCACATAATATAAGAAATCAACTAATAAAATCATGAAATAAACACTCGTTTCTCCACCTTTACCCCTTTCTTGGCATACCTCCAATATACACTAGTATTCTGACTATTAACATCCTTCTCCATCAACCTACCTAATAGGTAGTTGATCTTAGCCTAACCATACTAACACATAGAGAAATTCCCCCAAATACAACCACCAACATGTCAACTAACCGATCACGTCACACCCCTACTTCCTCGTCACATTACCCAACCTTAGTAACTTAAAACATTCCATCACTCTCCCACTGTTTCTTGCCATTACAACACACGAACAACCATTACTATCCATTACTCGCCCCTTAAACATTAAACACTTCCACTATACCAAACAAGTCCAACATGTATAAGTCATTGACAATATAATCACATGTATAACGAACATATAAAATATTATCAACATTTACGAACGACTAACACTTTTCTCAAGTCACACAATTAAGCCGCATCATTGGTCCTCTCATGGAACCCACACTCAAACAGTTAGTTATGCCAAAATGTGGCAACCGATCCAAGTTAGTTATGCTGAAACGTGGCAACCGATCCATTCAACACATCAAAATCACAAACACAAGTATATCCTCAAGATCATACATTTAAGTCATGTTTTTATGTCAATGATAATTCACCCATCTTATTCATAACAAGTGTGATCAACAATGCAACATTATCACATACATTAATTTGTCATGCTTAGCCCTAGTTCATCATCTAAGGGTTCTTTCTAGGGTTTACTCACAATTCATGTAATTTCTCAATCAATCACCCCAAATTGTAGTCTAGCATATGTTCATAAATCTAGTTTCATTCATGATTTCATAGTCTTATTCTTTAAACAATTCTATCCAAGATAGCAATTCTGGAAGCCCTAACAAATCATTGATTTCTCTTCTCAAGGCATAAACCTAATTACTTTGATTTATAGAAATTACCCATGGAATTCGCTTGGTGCGCGAAGGTCTACACATAAACCCTACCATTGATTTACATATATCACGTGATGAGCACAAATTTAAACTACTCAATTCATAAAAAAAAACTAGCCTACATGGGCGCCAAGCAGTTGCACAGAGTTTTTAACTTCAATTCGGGTTTACCAGGCTTCATGACGGTGGATTTGTCCAAGAATCTGCAAGTTTTCCCCATCCTCACGCTAGAAATCTCCTTCTCCTCCCTTCCTATGCTTAGAGCAACTTTTCTGAGGTTTTTAGGGTGCCTTACGACTTATTTAGGTATTTTTGAAAGATGGAAAAAATAGGGTTTCTCGTAATTTACATTTTGCCTCGCCTATCCCACCATGGCACCTACTTACCCCACCTTGGCGCCCACTCACCCCGCCTTGGCGTCGCCGTCCTAGCGGCATCTGGCCCGCTGTAGCGGGACAGTGGCATAGAATTCCCTAATTTTTTGTTTCTCCTAATAATGACGGTTCAGGTGGTTACACATAATTTGTGATTTTTTTTGTTCTTGTACAATTATATCTGGTTCTGTTTATTCTGCTTGGCTGTAATCTTAAGATTGGTGTGTTGCTTTTATCTAGTATCATTGTTCTCCTTCCTTCAATTGGAACTTCATGTTCTGTAATAAATTCATATTTTACCTACAACACTAAAAACCAAGTTAGCAAAAATATCAGCAAGAGTGTATCCCTTCCTTAAGAGTGTTGTACTCTCACTGTGATAATATTGTATATTTTTGTGAATGGAGTTGACCTCTATAGTCATTTTCCAGGGGATCTTCCAAACTCCATTAATGATCTTAACCATAACCAATGAATCTAATTGAATGATAATATTGGTAAACTATTTTTCTAGGTAATATTGCAGCCCTTCACTTATAGCTCTAGCCTCAACCACTAAATTAGTAAAATCAGAAATCCTTAGTCTTTTAGCACCCACAAGAGAACCTTCATGATATCTCAAACAGAAAGCAGCTACACTAGGACTAGGATTATCTCTAGATGTCCCATCAATATTGCACTTCAACTAATAATTAGGAGGTGGAACCCACCTTACAGTTTTAGTCAGATATACGTGTGAGTAATTTTCCAATATGATCACCATTTGTTGCCAAGTAGTAGGACAAGTTGTGTGAAACTTTAGCCTAATAAACTTGGATATGATAGAGTTAATTTCTCACATCACCTTGTTTGTAGTATATGAGCCTCTATGAAAGATTATGTTTCTCCTCTACCATGGCATATCATGGAAAATCACTCTCAACCTAGCATTACCTTGGGAATCGCACCATTCTTTCATAGTGTGTCTAATCTGAATCCATGAGCCTAAAATTCTAGTAGCTCTAGCATAATAATCCCAAATAAAGGCAACCACATCCCCAAAGAGGAAAAGATGATCAATAGTTTCCCTAACGGCTATCCTACATCACTGACACAACTGAGAAATGTAAGGATTCACACTAGAAATTCCAGTAGCTCTAGCACAGTAATCCCAAATAAAGGCAATTTTAAGAATAACTAACTTTCTGATTAAAAAATTATCATCCACCATTCATAGGAACTTATACTTTATCATTCACTTTATAATTGCTTACTTAATTTTTTTATTTAATAATATTCACATTATTTTTAAAAATAGTGTAGTACATGATTTGATATTCATGTGCAATGCACGTGCGTTAATACTAGTATAAAGAAAAGGGGAAAGATCTAGAATTGGAAAGTGAACGGTATCTTTAGACATTTGAAGAGCTTCAAGATTCCTCAAAAATGTCACCGCAAAGGTCACTATTTTTTATCAGAAATCATAAGGGTTGAGCTATCTTTCAATACAAACAATAGAGGTATACTCTCCAATCATTAGTATAGTTCTTAAACTAGATTCAAGAAGACTGATACCACCATTTAAGGAGTAGATCAATGATTGAAACTAATTCAAAATAGATATTTCTAGGTCTTCCATCAATCTACTCAGTAGATCGGAACCATTCGGGAAAGGTCATTGGTAGCTAAATTGATCAATTTTGATTCAATCAGGTAACATCCATCTCCCTTTCACTAATACTTAAAACCATGTAATCCATTCATACATCTCATTTAATGATGATCGAGGTCAAGAAAGAACAGTCAAACTATTCAAACTAAGTATTTGTATCACCTACTTTTATTGGAATTAAATACGTATATGACACACTCGAAGTAGCATGCAATAAGGATTGAATCCCACACGGAATTAATACCACCAAAAAAGATAAATATTTCAATTGTTTATTACTTCATAAACTATTTTGAGCTAAAGAAAGTTGAGACTGATTAACCTTTGAACCAATATCAGTGTTGGTGAAAATTTATTTGATCTTTTTAGGCACTAGTTTAGTACGTTTTGAAGACCTCTGTGCTCTCACCAGGTGTAAGTATGTCAACTAGATGAAAAAATTTAAGGCTTAAAAAGAAACTCAAATAGAATCACCAAAACCCTCTTTTGCATCCTAGAGTCTTAATTTGTGAATTTTTTGTTCTTGTACAATCATATGTGGTTCTGTTTATGGGGGTTGTTCTTCCGCATTAGTTTGTCTAGTTTATTTAAACCCTTGGAGTTTATGGGAAATCTATATTATTTCTGCATTTAAACCTGCTTCTGTATATTTAAATGCATAGTATCTTGGTTAAGGCTTCTTAGTTGGGTTGTAGTAATGGTTCTCCCATCGAAGGGTTAGTGTGGGTGTCAATCACGATGGTTTGGGTCGTGACGAAATTGGTATCAGAGCCCTAGGTTTGTTTATCTCATTGTACCAAAATGAGTCTAGTAGAGTCTTGTGGAATTGTACGAAGACGTTTGTACTTTTCTTCGAGAGGCTATAGGACTTCTGGAAAAGCATCACTGTTTTGTACTCCTTCGTGCTATGACTTGAATCTAATTGGTATCTGGGTGATACAAATTGGTATCTTTCCTCATTCACTCTATGGTCCGAACGAGAGCAACAAAAGTGGTAACACCATCACTAGCAAAAGAGGATGTGTATAGACTACCGATAGTTGAATAGGGTCACCATTCGGAACAAGTATCCACTGCCTCAGATAGATGATCTTTTGACCAGTTGTAGGGTGCATCAGTTTGCTCTAAGATTGATCTCAGATTTGGCTATCATCAGTTAAAGATTAGACCTAAGGATATACCAAAAACGACATTTAGGACCCGATATGGGCACTATGAGTTTCTAGTTATGTCGTTTTGGTTGACAAATACGCCTGCAACTTTTGTGAGTTTGATTAATGGTGTGTTCAAACCATTTCTTGATTCATTTGTTTTAGTATTTATTGATGACATTTGGCTTATTTGAAAAGTGAGGAAGAGCATGCTAACCATCCTCGTATTATTCTGGGTGTTCTTGGGAAAAAAAGTGATATGCAAAATTTTCTAAGTGTGAATTTTGGTTGACTTTGGTTGCCTTTTAGGGGCATGTAGTTTCAAGGGAAGGAGTAATGGTAGATTCCCAACGGATTGAAGAAGTCAGGAATTGGGTCCGACCTAGTTTTGTGACTGAAATTAAGAGTTTTGTGGGACTCGCTAGCTACTATCGTCGCTTGTGAAAGGATTAAGATCATATTTGCAGATTCAAGTTTATAGGTGACAACATTCAAAAGGTTTTGGTAAGGGACGGTTAAATAATGAACACCATTACTTTGGAAAATACATTTAGTATTGTTGTCATAACATGTATGGGTTGTTTAGCGAATGATGAAATTAAGTTATGACAATCGAGGTTAGAAGATATACTATGATTTCCTGGATTGATGGTATATCAAAGAGAGTCATGATACGACTACTATAGTAGCAATAATGCTTACTTGGTCAAGTTATTAAGTGTGTTACAATTGTGAAAAACTTGGGCATATGAGGAGAAAATCATTGAGGCTGTGGAGGCCGAGAAAATGGTAATGCGGGTAGAGGAGCAGTGCAGCCAGGCAAGGAGGTTTCCCATAAAGATGGCAGGGCTCAGTATTATGCCTTTTCGGGAAAGATCGAGGCTGAGGGTCTGATGCAGTGATCACAAGTACTATTATTATTTGTGATCGGATGGCTAATATGTTGTTTGATCCGAGTTCTACTTATTCTTATGTGTTCGTGCGATTTTCCTCAGAATTTGATATGATTTGTGATATACTTATGTCCCCATTTATGTTTCTACCCCAGTTGAAGAGTCAGTCATAGTCACCCATGTATATCGTGTTGTCCTGTTGTGTTATGGATTTTCATATTTTGGTTGATTTGGTTATGTTGGATATGACTGACTTAATGTAATCTTAGGCATGACTTGGTTGTCCCCCTATTATGCTATGCTTAATGGTAATGCTAAGTCGGTAACTCTAGAGATCCTGGGTAGGGAAAGGTTATAATTTCCAATGATAACTAGTTAAATAACAATTATTGTCATCACTATCCAATCATGGCCATAATTTACCATTTAAGAAAAATATTCACACCAATTTCAAGGATCCACGTGAACAACAACCCTATTCAAGTCAATTTTCCTTCTTTCCTCTTTCACCACTAATTATTACGATTATAATAGAATATTACATTTATGCATGTATACAAAAGAATCAATTAAGACTTAGATCTTACCTGATGTACCTTTGCCGCCGATCTGGTTGTGCTAAGGTTATGAAGTCCTAATCGGGAGGTTCCTTATTTTTTTAATAAAAGGATGATTTAAAGTGATATAGGGTATTAACTTAATATTTGGACTTGGCCCATTAACCACCAGCTAATTAAAAAAATTGCTTAATAAATGCCCGTCAACTAAATAATCGTAGTTAAACAAATAGTTCAAAATTCCCAATCAACTTCACAAACTGATCAAAAGTTACTCGGGGCAGCTATCAAAAGGGGTAAAATGCTAATTTTATGAAAATTCTCAAAAGCGACCTTCCGGGTCATTACATGAATGGTCATAATTCACCGATTCAAGGCTACCAAGGAAAAGTACTATTACTCAACCTAAGCTAGGGATGCAACACATAGGAGACATACTTCATAAGTAGCTGCAAGTTATACTTGTGCAATGTATGAATAAGACACCATAATCCTACCCATGCTAAGTACTTACTTTAGGCTATCATACTTCAGTGATTACTATTTATCATTTCTAGACTACCAAGGAATAGCACCCTATTATGCTAGATCAAGCTACCAAGGAGAAGTCACCATGTTGGATTATACCAAGTTACCATGGAAAAACATACTAAACATGCAAGTCCAAGCTATTCTAGGAAGGGTACAAATGTTCAATCCTAGCTACCATGAAATAGTCTTAGACCAACTAAGACATGCTACCCTATAAGCACCCTATGATGCTAATGTAAGCTACCCTTAGGAGAGTATGGTTAAGCTACCATGAAATGGTCTTGGCCTAACCAAGTCATGCTATCATGAAATACAATATATGATGCTAGTTCAAGCTACCCTTAGGAGAGTATGATTCCTCAATCTTAAGCTACCATGAAAACTCCTAACTCAAGCTACCAAGCATAGTTTTATCTTACCAAGTCAAGCTATTCATGAAGGGATCTTAAGTCATAACTTCAATCTATTCTAGTCTAACATGGTTTGATTCATTTTATGTTAGTAAGCCTTTCAACCTAGAATCATTATGTGTGAGAGAACCTTTCATCTCCTAGCATATGTATGCCTAGATGTGTAGGTGAGAATATGCTATCAATAATACACAACAAGATCACATCATATTAGCTTTACTCTCAAAGCCCTAACATTCATGACCATAAGCCTTACTCTCAAAGCCCTAAATTCTTACCATCATCATTCATACCTAGATTTCAAGGCATTCTAATCACATTCTTCATTTTCAAGTGATTCTTGTCATAATTCAACATAAAGGTTCAACTTCAACTTTAATAGGCATGATCCATCATATATACCATAATCTAGTTCAATTCATGTCTACATGTGCCTATTCTTGAAAAATTACTACTCATAACATCAATTCTAGAAGATCACCTATGAATCCTCAATTTCACCTCTCATGGCATAAACCAACATGATTCAATTTCATCAATTAAACTAGGGTTGACCATGGAAAACATATAAATTCATCATACTATCATGACTCAACACTAAAGTAATCATAAAGAAGTAATATCCACTCAATCGGATACTCAACACTACCTATAACATAGGAAGAAACCCTAGCTAGAATTGGGGGTTTTCTTCACAATTGGGGGAAATCTAGGAGGCTCCATGGATGGAAGAATCCAAGGATGAATAAGATATCATACCTTGATTATAAATCCCTCACAAAGCTTGCATCAATGGAGGAATTTGCCCTATCTTTCTTTTCTTCTTCTTCTTCTTTACTTCTAGAGAGAGAATTTCTTGAGGGAATTTGGGTTCTTTGGTGAATCTAAAATAATGATTTTGAATCATCTAATTAAGGGTCTATTAGGTTTATATAGGGGGTATAATTACTAACAAACAGACCCTACTTAACCACTAACTAATTCTAGAATATTCCCTAAGTCCCCAACTTAAACAACTTAACATCAAAACTACCCCAACCCACGAGACCTCGACCCACTGACCATGGGTGAGTCTACGGACTATACTGGTCCTTCGTGGGTGGGTTACTTGGGATCTACTTTAGGGGTCATGACCCGCGACCCCTTCCCATGGGGCATGGGTCCACCTACGGGGCGTGAGTCCCAACCATAGGTGGCCCTTTTTTGGGCAGATTCTAGGGACTATTTTGGGTCCCCCTCAAGGACCCTTGATTGGTCCTTGGGGGTCGTACCTTGACGCCCTAACCCTAAAACCTTCACTCTAAGTACGAGAAATCATATTTACTATTCTAACCCCCACGTCAATCTCTAAAACCTTCACGTAAAGCTCTAGTTTAGTCTACTAGTTTCTGGAATGTTACAATATCTCTCCCTTGGGATCATTCATCCTCGAATGATGATTATAAACACTTCTTAAAGGAAACGAATCTAGACTAGCAGCCCATCATGCATGCAACACATCTAAATGCACACAACCAAGGAGGGAAACTTCAACTCCAAGCTAAACATATTCAATGCAACACAAGGGAGTAGGAACTACATCTAACAACCCAAAATGCATGAAATTCTATATCTACTCATATTTAAGGAGGAACTAATATCTCCTAGTTAAAATATTCTCATCATGTACTCATGGATCCTAAATGCAATTTACTCTCAAAAAGCATTTATTCAAGGAGGAATCTTTCAACTGAAAATTAAGGCATGCTCATTAATGCATATCATGAAGTCTATATGCAACTCTACTCAATGCACTACAACATGAGGTAAGACAATGCACATAAGTCATTTCTATCATGTTCTAAGTTCTTTCATGAACATGCATATAAGGAAATCATGGCAACACATAAACACACAATAATCTTGGTAGATAGGCACACCATCTCCCCCTTGGGAGTAAGCCTATTCGAACTCTTCTAAACAGCATTCATACTAAAGACAACTTCAAAGTTTCACATATCAAGTCACAAAAGACCAAATAATACCAGAATGTAATAAAGCATGAAACACATACCGGTAGCAACATAAGGAGATTACTCTTGATCATTTTTAGCTTGGAGGACATAGAACCTATTCTTCTTTTGAGCACTCTCATCCGGACCACTAGTGGCAACTTGCTTACCCTCTCTTCTTTTAGACCTTGACCTTGGACAATCTTTCATCTTGTGGCCACTCTCACCACAACTAAAGCAACCCTCTCTACCACCCAAGCACCTAACCTTATGTCTCTTACCACACCTAGCACAAGTGGGCCATAGGGACTCATTACTAATCCCTTGTGGCCTAGGGTTAGTGTAACACCTCTCTATTTGAAAGAAATAGAGAAAGCTAAATTTAGAAAGAGTCTTTTTTGGAATGAATGAAAAATCTACAAAATTGGTTAAGTTATGTTAAATGTGAGTTTTGGGTCAACATCAAAGGACCATAACTCATATCTCAGGATGAGTTGGGTGTGCTACAAGATACCGTAGGAAAGATACTTGAATTATATTTCCAACTCCGCTGAGTTTGCGTGATTCTGGGTTCGTATGAGTGAGATATGAGCATTTGAAGTTGGGATGTTTAATAAGGAAAGTCAAAACTGGATTTTGGAAGGGTATTTTTGTCTTTTCCATACCCAGTTAATTAATTTCATTTTTAAAAGTTTAATTGGGGTCTAATAAGAATTAGATCAGCTTACACTTTTACCAAAACGCGCTAGGGCTTGGAGAAAAGAGAAAAGAGGAGAAAGGAGAAGAAAGGTTCAAGATTTATCAAGTTCTTGCAATTTTGGTTGTGGATTTTGCCAAGGATTAAATCCTACGAGGTATGTGAGATCACATAGCGTTGGGTTAGTTCATCCACGTGCCAATCATGATTACATTCAGCATAATTGTGTTCTTGAAAGAAAAGATTATGAGTTTTTGATGAAATTTGTATAAGTTCTTGTGGGTTCTTGTTGTTGGAGTTGTTCAGTAGTTTCTTGAGTTTGATTCATGAAATTATGTGTGATTTTGAGTATATTCTTACATATATCAATGATACAGTTGAATCTAAGTGTTTGGGGAAAGACCCAATTGAGTTTAGAGGGTTTGCAATTGAAAAACGAGCAAGCAATTTCGTCAAAAATCTGGAGAGCGGGCTGGGGCGTCGCGCCCCAAAGGGGCTCCTCAAATTTGGCCTCTGGGACACCGCGCCAGCTAGAGCGCCCCAAGCTAGTGTCTGATGTTTCAAGGCTGGCGCCCCGTGCCTCTCAGAGTGCCAAGGTCGCCAGGCCTTCTACCTTTTCTCACTTCTTTTCGTTTGAGTTCCCTAATAACGTACCTAAGTTTCCTAGTTGATTTATACACTGTAAGGTACGTCTAAACATAATGAAATCATCCAGAATCATGAGATCATGATCCTCGAATCCATAATTCAATTCAAGAAAAGTTTAGAGTCAAGTCAAGAGAAGTTCATAGAGTTTTCTAAAAGTATTTTACAAATGTTTTAACTTTGTTTTAAGGCTTGAGTTTTGAGTTGAGTAAAGATTAAGAGTAAAGTTTAATTTCTTCAAGAGATTATACGGGAACTAAGTATTCCCAAGAGTTGAAATGTTTTCATATTTAAACAAGAAAGGAAACAATGATTTCCTAGAGAGCCTTTCGGCAAATTTTTGAGTAATTATGTCAAACCACAGAAAGAGTTTTTGGTTATTAAAAACATATGAGCTGAGTATATTTTGGGAGTAGTATTGAGCACCGATATGGGGATGAGTTCATAATAACTCAAGTCTCCATAAACCATGTAGCCATCGTGGGTAAGAAAGGGTCATACTTTTTAGATGATTCCTTAGTGCTTTTTAGCATAGACTAGTGGATTCACTTAGTTGAGACGTTCTATATCACGGCAAGGTATAGGACAGTTCTGGCAACGAGGCGAGACGTTGTATCATCACTTTAGCTCATAGTGATGGTTGTCGGTTAGAGAAACTCCCACAGTATTATATTACTTTATATGTAAATTGAGTTGTTGTTGTATTTCTTTAAACATTGAGTTGTCACCTACTGTTTTAAATACTATGTATAAACTGCACTTTTATTGTTGTTTTACTTTGCATTTGAGTTGAGTATTTGTGAGTTGAGTAAAGCTAAGGTAATTGTTCTTTTCAGATTCCTTTCAAGCTTATGTCATGTTTAGTTTTCCCCTCGCATGCTCGTACATTCAATGTATTGATGCCATTTGGCCTGCATCTTTTAATGATGCAGATACGGGTAAGCGGGATCAGCATCCAGCGCCTCGTTGATCCAGTTGAGCATTCAGAGTTAGTAGGAGAGCCTCCTTGCTTTCGGAGGATTCTTTTTTTATTGCTTTGTTAGTTAGTTGTTAGGATGATCGAGGGTCTTGTCCCGACATCCCTCTTAGTATTTAGAGGCTTCATAGATAATTAGATATGAGTCATTTAGTCTTGTATTTCAAATGTTTTGCTATAAGACTTGTGTTTCCGTCTTGGCTAGTTTGAATGTTTCTTTTAAGACATTCTAAGTTATTTCATAAGTTCCTTATTTGAGACTATTTCTTGTGTCTAAGTCTTCCGTTGAGTAAATAAGTCAGGCCAAGGGTTTGCTTGGGGCCAACAATGGTTCTCGAGTGCCAGTCCCGCCCAGGGTGTAGGCTCGGGGTGTGACAAACTTTGTATCAAAGCATAGAGTTCAAGAGTCCTAGGGAGTCTATGAAGCCGTGTCTGTAGAGTCCTAGTTATCGGTGTGAAGAGCACCACATCTATAATTAGGAGGCTGCAACATTTAGGAAATTCCTTCACTTCTTTCATACTCATTTCGTGCAATATAGTTCATCTTTATAAAGTCTCATTATAACTTGTGCTTGCGCGTGTCTTTCAGTTGATCATGCCTCCACGAAGAGTTGTCTGAGGTCGTCCTGCTAGAAGGAACGTTGAGGAGCAAGGGGTACCTAATGCACCAGAAGTGCAACCCCAGGGAGAGGTCACCAATGCTGAATTTTGGGAAACAATATGAATGTTAAGTCAAGTTGTGACTAACCAGGTTGGGAAACAAAGAGAGGCTCGACAGGAAGAGGTTGATACGTCAAGGATCCGCGAGTTCTTCAGAATGAATCCTCCAAGCTTCACTGGTTCAAGCACTATTGAGGATCCAGAAAATTTTGTTGAGGAACTGCAAAAGGTGTTTGAGGTTATGCACATTTTTTATGCAGAGCGAGTGGAACTAGCTGCATATCAACTGAAGAGTGTTGCTAGGACTTGGTTTGAGCAGTGGAAGAAGAGTAGGGTTGAGGATGCATCAATTTTGAGTTGGGTTGTGTTCGAGAGTACTTTCTTGGGGCGTTTCTTTCCCCAGGAACTGAGAGAAGCCAATGTACGGGAATTCCTTACCCTTAAGTTGGATTCTATAATTGTTCATGAGTATAGTTTGAAGGTCACCCAACTTTCCCGATATGCTCCGGAGATGGTTACGGATATGAGAAGCAAGATGAGTATTTTTATTGCAGGGTTGTCTCGTCTGTCAAGCAAGGAGGGCAAGGCAACTATGCTAATAGGGGACATGGATCTAGCAAGGTTGATGGTTTATGTGTAGTAGGTTGAGGAAGAGACGCTAAGGGATAGGGAAGAGTTTAGAAACAACAAAGATAAGATAGTGAATGAGTATGGGCAACAAAAGAGTAATGTGAACCGTTCTTCTTTCCATCAGAAGCAAAAGGGACTTGCTCCATCATCTGCTAATGCCCTTGCACCCAAAAATAAAGGTGAGTATAATGGTAAGAATTCGCAAAACTTCAGAGCTAGACCAACACAGTCTCAGGGTAGTGTGGCACAAGGAGGTAATTGGGCTCCTGCATGTGCTAAGTGTAGTAGGAACCATCCAGGTAAGTGTTGCGATGGCTCCACAGGTTGTTTCAAGTGTGGAAAAGAGGGTCACTTCATGAAAGAGTGCCTTAAGAACCAGCAAGGCAATGTGAATTAGGGCAATAGAGTCCAGTCTTCTTCAGTTGCTCCACCAGACAGAGCTGCATCTAGAGGAGCTACTTCAGGTACAGGCGGAGGAGGACACCGTCTTTATGCTATCACCAGTCGCTAAGAGCAAGAGAATTCTCCAGATGTTGTCACTGGTATGCTCAAAGTCTTTACTCTTAATGTGTATGCTTTGCTAGACACAAGAGCGAGTTTATCTTTTGTGACCCCTTATGTTGCAATGAAATTAGATGTTCTTCCTAAGTCTGGCAACGGGACCGGGAGGTGCCGGTTCCGGTTCCAGTCTGTCCCGATCCGTTACCAGTTTCGTCTCGGTTCTGGCTTTTACCGGTTAGCTCCGAAAAGTAGCGGGTCCAGGAGGGGTAACAGGACGAAAACCGGGATTTACCGGTTAGTCCTGGTTCCGGTACCGGTCCAATCCGGTTTGTTTGTTTTTCAAAAAAAATAATCTTAATTTATAGCTGTTGAGAGCCGTTGCGCAATGGGTTTTGGGCCCCACAAACGGCTCTTTCACCCCCATAACTCCCCTTTACACCTTCCTACACCCCAAACTTTTTTTAATTCCTCAACCTTCTAAAAACTACATTTTCATCCTTTTTTTTAACTATAAATACCCCCAATCTTTCATTCTTTTCACTCACAAAAATATTATCTTCTACTCTCTCTACTCTCTAATCTCTTATTCTAGTTAAAATTAAGAATTTGGTCTTCGGAAATTGGAGCTTCAAAATTTAACTTTCAATTTTTGGCTTTCAGTCATACAAGTCTACTTTTTTAAGTAAACGTTTGGTACATTCGTTCCAACTCACTTTTCATTTAGTTATTTATTTGTTTGCATTTAATTATTTATTTAGTGAGTAATTAGTCTCTAGTTTCTACTTATTTAGTTATTTATTTTTTTAAAACTTTGCATTACATTTTCGTATTATATATAATTTACTCACTTTTTATATTTGAATATGGATTCCGATAAAAACAATGTTGACAAGGGTAAAACAACCATAGTTGATTCGATCACTAATTTATGAAGCTCAAAATCCAAGAACAATAAAAAAAAACGGTAGTACTTCTAAATCTAAAACTAAAAAACTTCTCAATTAAGAATAAATATGAATGATTATACGCATGTTGATGAAACTGTTTTTAATATTGATAGTAATAGTGGATTAGATCCTTATCATGAATATTTACAAAGAAGGTTTGGTAATTTTGATGAAGAATTACCTGAAGATGACGAACATGATGATGTTAATGATTATATTGATAGTTTTGATAATAATGTTGATGAATGTGATGATGATGAAACTCAGCCAGCTATGGCTACTCCCACTCCCAGTCCCTCTTCCCCTCCCGCTCCCTTTCGTTGTCCTGCTCCCGTTCCTCCCGTGCATCCTAGGACTAAGGTAGAACGCACTAAAAAATTAGTTGTGTGGCAATTTATGACTCAGAATGAAGATAAAACACAAGTTATTTGTAATAAATGTAAACATAGATTAAATCATAAAACTGTAGGAAAATAGGGTGGGATGGCACATTTGAGTAATCATTTAATGTCATGTTGTAAAAATGAAATTTTGCATGCTAAAGTTGTAGCCGAAGCTAAAAAGAATGGTACCACCCTTCCTGAAAATGTAGGAGTAGAGGGCTCTAATATGGTCCAAACACAATTAAATCCTTCTAATGTTTCTGGCTCTAGTATACAACGGTCATATAGTAGAGAAAAAGATCTTGAAGAATTAGCTAAATTGATTGTTGTTATGGGTTTGCCATTTAGTTTTGCTGAAAATCCTGGTTTTATTCATTATATTCAAATTGTGTATAATCCACATTTTAAAGGTTTTACTAGAAATTCAATTAAAAAGGCTATCTTTGATTATGAATGTCATGCCCCAAACTCGAGGGGCGCAACTGGCTCCTAATGCCAAAACTTAGGCTCGAGCCGACCCTGCAAACCATTTGCTACTAGCGCATGGCAGTCACACGCAATCAAGAAAGCAAACAAGTATATCTCGGCTTAAAACTAAGCCCTCAGCCAGCAAGGCCCCTGTCAACTAATCTATAAAATAAACAACTACTCCCAGGAGATCATATAAATAAATATCCAAGTAGCACAGAAGTCCTAATTGGGCCGTCGAGGCCACCATG
>JAJOOS010003539.1:0-23461 GCA_029582725.1 Solanum chiquidenum | reverse complement strand
TCTTAGAGACTTCAAAGTATTTTTGAGTATTATGAAGTAAGTTGTCAATTCATAAGAAAACGTCATAAAAGATTCTTCTTCTTTACCAAGCATTCACCATAAAGTCCTCTCCCCAGCCGAATTTTGAAAAACTTATCCAGTAACTTGTGTGCCGCAGCCAGTTTATTTGAAATATGGGAGTTCCCAGTAGCAATTAAATCACCAGTGCGGATTCCCATTAGCTGTTTTAAGGGGGAAAATATTAGATATACTCTACTGAGGGAAAACATTTTATGTAAAAGGGAATGCAACATGAACTTATTTAGATCAACTCCATATGAGCACAATAAAATGGAAAAACTACATAGAATCAAATGCATACTTTATTATCTTCAGTTTTTTATCCTAGACAACCAAGTGACCTCCCCCCCCCACATAACCACCACATCCCACCCCTAAGAGAAAAGCAAAAAATAACTGCGAACCTGTTTATACATATGTGGATTAGTGATGCAGTTCAATTTTGAACGCCACTGGTTAATTCCAATTCCAAAGGCCCTAATATCAGGCAAACTCCACCTGTGAAGATCTCCATCTTCTATATATTTTAGAACATTTTCAACTTGATCTTGAAAAGTAGAATTTAGCAAGCTGATAGCATCCCCCTGTGCTTTAAAAACACACATACATCACCACTTTAGGGCCAGTCGCTTTGAAAAACAATCTAGCTAAAAAACAAGTATTGCCAATGACAAACACAATAGAATGCACCTTATTGGATCCAACCTCTGAAAGTCTAGAAGAGAAATGTTCATAAACAGCAACTGAACTAGTTTTCTCGAGGTTGACATGAAATGTGAGACTCCCACAAGAGCTTTGATTCAAAGGGATCTTGGATAGAGCAGACTTCCGGTGATCAAACCCTACTATCCTAATTTGATTTAAAAATCAATTCATGGCCCGTCTCCAACTTCCAGAATCATTATCAAAGTAAAAATCAAGAGAACAACCAGCATCTGAAGAAATTTATGCTTATTAATAAACAAAAAAAGAAAAACTTACTGGCATGAGGTCCGCTGAGCAAGCTCCTCTGCAAATCCTTTTGGACCAACAAAATCAAGGAAGTAGCAATTTTGCAGCCCGTCAATACACAAGTCTTCAACTCTATCAAGAAAATAACAAAGGGAACAAGAATAATCCATGTTCAATGCCAGACACGAGCTGAATAGAGAATATAAAAAACTATAGGATAAATATTACGAATTCTTTTCTTCTTTGAATATGTAACCTAACAGCTTTGCTTAATCAATCAACTAATAGTCCATCCAAAATAGTTAAGAGTCTATTACATGAATCCTCTGTTTGTCTCTGTTCAGGTAGTATTTGGATTCATACTATATTATGTGAAGCCTCCTTCTTTATTGCATTTTTCTACTGTGAAGAATTAAGAAAAACGTACCTGAAGGGTTCGACGGAAGAGAAAGGCAAGACGAGGTAAGGTATGTTGAGACGAGAGTGATAGAGGTGAGTGAAAAGCGCGGCAAAAGCCCCGGAAAATGAAGGATAATTGTAGAGGATGAGATTTGGGATTTTGTCTTCCGATGCTTTAGCCAATGCTTTCAATGCTGCTTGTGACCTGAAGCACCGGATTAACGGCGATGCTAAAGCATAACTCCGATATCGGAAAATTGACAACGGCATTACGCCGTCGTAAGTGCGGCGAACTTGGACTGAGCCCGCGAAAGAGGCCTGCGTTGTTTTTCAGCGACGACACGAACACAAGTGAAGCCGGGATGAGAAAATTATCAAAATGGTCTGTATGTTTTAAAGTAGGTTTAAAATAGTCCCCGTGAATAGTTTATTGATAAATATTTGATCAAATATGTAAATTATTATAATAAATAATTTAATACATTCAGATTACATGTTAATTAATTATGATCAAGTGTTTATATTTTTATATATATACACATATATATAATTCTATAAATTTAATGTAAATATAAAATATAATATTTCTTTTATTATTCTTTATTTTTGTCAATTATAAAAATATCTGAAATTCACAATCGAGGTCTAATAAGCATAAAACATAAGCAAACTTTAACATTGAGGCAGTTTGAAAGATTCTTATTTTTGTCAAATATTTAATAAATTTTTGTTATTGAATTTAACAAGAAAATGCAGTTTTTTGGGGACAATAATATTTTTTTTAGTACACTAATTTGCAACCTTATATGAATGTGGAAATTAAAATACACAACTTGTGTTGAAAATGTATATTTGTAGCTTTGGTGATATTTTAATTGTTTATCTCAATTTTATGATTTGAGGTATTTTAGTTACATTCAAAAAAATAAAAAATAGATTATAATAACATTTTTTTAGAAAAAATGAGCGAGGAATATAAAAAACCGGTCATCGCCATCGGCATTTCAAGAGAATCTGAACCGATGACTAGAGGCCGGGTCTATAAAAATATGTTACAATGACAAAAGTGCCCCTGTATTGATATGCTTATAAAAATTTGTCTATTTTGTTGATACGGAAGCCTTCTTTTCACAAATATTTTAAATCCATTGAACCTCCAGATATTTTCTTCTCTCTCCTCCTCCCTCTGTTCTACCAAATCACTGTGTGTAATGGAGGATACATTCTTTGCTTGTCTATCTGTCTGTTTTCTTCAACTATCTCTCCTCTTCCCTTCTACATTGACGACAGGTACGCTTCTAAATTACATGCATTCTTAACGTACCATTGATTTATTCTTCTTGATTCAGTTTTCTTGATTTTTTCTCAATTTCTTGTTTCATGTCATGTTAACAATTCTTTTTCTTTCTGGGTTGTCTTGGAATCTTTTTGGTGATGGAAGTTGTTTTTCAATAGATCAAGAAAGTAGTAGTAATGGATTCTTTTGTTCTTATAGCTACTTGTCCGTTTTCCTTAATATGAAACTCACTGCTTTATTTTAATAGTTTTCTAATGATTCTTAATTGCTATGGAGCTTTATTAGTTGTGTTTTTTCTCTCGTATGACTACATAGGTAATTAGATCATCTGATTATGAAATTTACTGCACCCTTGTTTTCTTGATATGTTTTACTTGAACTGAGGCTCTATTGGAAACAGGTAGGGGTAAGGCTGAGACAACACTTGTGGGATTATCCAGTGTTTTTTGTTGTTGTTGTTTTTTTTTTTAAAAAAAATTTAATGTACTTGGGGGTAATTTTAGGCAATGGTTTAGTACAATGCATTCTTGTGCTCGATACTGTGGTGGTTATTGATTCTCTTGCTAATTCATGTTGAACTAAAAGAAACTTAAAGAAGCTGAAACATCCCGCCTTTTCTTTAGTAACCTTCTACAATCTTGAACTTTGAATTTTCTTGAACATTCAGTTTTCTTGATTTTCTGAATTTCTTGATTCATGTCATGTTAACAATCGTATTCTTTATGTGCTGTCTTGGGATTTTTTTGGTGATGCAAGTTGTTTTTCAATAGATCAAGAAAGTAGTAATTGGTTTTGATTCTTTTGTTCTTATAGCTACTTGTCCAATTTCTTTAATATGAAATTCACTGCGTTATCTTGAATAGCTTTTTAATGATTCTTAATTGCTATGGAGCTTTATTAGTTGTGTTTTTTTCTTTTCTTTCCGTATGACTACATAGGTTATTAGATAATCTGATTATTAAATTTATCACATGCTTGTTTTCTCGATATGCTTTACTTGAGTCGAGGGTCTATCCGGAATAGCCTCTCTACCTTTACAAGGTAGGGATAAGGCCGAGACCCCACTTGTGGGATTATACGGTGTGTTTTGTTGTTGTCGATTTTGAAATTTAATGTACTTCGGAGATATTTTAGGCAGTGGTATCAATACATTGCATTCTCGTGCTTGATACTGTGGTGGCTATTGATTCTCTTGCTAATTCATGTTGAATCAAAAGAAACTTAAAGAAGCTGAAACATCCCGCCTTTCCTTTAAATAATCGTCTACAATCTTGAACTTCGACTAAGTCTCAGGATTGTCAATTTTTATGCTCTTTATAGGAGAAGTGTTGGAAGCAAATGAGTTTAGGCACATTCTATATCTAGGGGAAAGTTGGGACAGTTTTGTTGTTTTTGTAATCATGGGCATGTCTTTGCATAGTTACTGATGTGATTTAATTTTTTACCATATCAAGCAACTAAAAGTCTAAAACTAGTGGATAACCTTTAAGCTGCCACAAATGTTGAAGCAAGTACTTGCGAATATTGGTTGATTTATCTGGTTCCTTCATAAACTTGATTATTGTGTTGGTCAGGAGGCCGATGATAAAATTTTGCTAGTTTTTCTCGATGTAGTTAGGTGGTTAACATATCACGCAACTATAATGTGCAACAAGTTTGTTCTGTAATTATGGCGGAGAAGAACAAAACCAATTGGCTGAAAATGTACTTCAAATAACCCTATAATTGTGAGTTTGTGCCTCTTGGAGTGGTGGATATTTGTCAAGTTCAAATTTGAATGGGTTCCCAGATTTCTTTCATGTGGATTAGATTGGGTGGTTTAAGTGGAGTGTTGGTCCACTAAAAGGTCACTGTATCACTGTTGTGTGCTCTTTTTGAACATGAATCTCGAGGGCATCATCATGTTGGGGCTTCGTGACTGGTCCTCTGCCTGAGCATTGAAAGGATGAGCAGTGGAAGGATGACAGCTGGTAGTTTGTGTCCAGTGAATGGCAGAGATTTTTGGTTCATACAACGTATAATCAGGAGGAATACACTGGTTTTATTGAAAAGCTATGTTGGGTTGAAAAAGACTGTGTTGGGTAGAAAACTTAACTTCTCTTGCTCGCGACTCCTTTATCCTTCTATCTTATTTCCATTGATTTTTTTATTACTCCCATCTCAAGGTATTGTCGTCTTTGATTCCCTGCTGGTTTCCCTAATGCTCGAATTAGTAACACTAGCTCCCTGTTACCAAACAGATCACATATCATAATATCCCATGCATACTCGTTCTTGTGAATCTTTCAACGCTAACTTGAAAGTACACACAACATTCCCTGCTCCGGAAAATGAAGTTTCTTCTTGTCAAGTGCTCAAGTAGTTCCTTCTATCACCGAGATAGAATCCCCATGCTCAAATGAAGGTTCTTGTTGCCTTTATTTTAATGGAAGTGATGTTTTCTTATTGTTTCACATTTTATTTTATTCCATATAAATTTCAGAAAAAGTTGTGCCAATATTAGTTATAGAACACATGATACTAAACTTTTGCATAACCTTTGATAAAAAGGTAACTAAAATGCTGCATTAGTAATGTTGAGATTATATTAGTAAAGAAAAGTTCTATAACGTAAAAAAATGCTGTAAGTAATGCAGAGTTTTATACTGAAATCAATTTTCCTTATTCCTCGAACGTAACCACCGCTGCTGGTTGCTGTTAAACATACTTTTATAGATAAAGTAGCACTTTTTGAGTACATAATAAATTTTACTTGTCACTTTAAGGTTGCAAATGCTCACAGTACGTTGAATGAAATTCCATTAGATCTTGAAACTTTGAAACATTCAGAGTGTTATGCTTTTCGTTTTGGTGACTTTCATTTATGTGATGGATGATGCCGATTTTTATGTGCCTTAATTCTTCTCACTTGGGCTTCCAAGCGTATACATCCACTTTTTATACTTTTGGATGCATTGCATTGAGCATGTATATGTTCTTATCATAAGTTACGTGCAATGCTTTTATTATGTACTGTGAGCATATGCAACCTTAGTGTATGGATGTCCTTCTTGCTATTGGTCCTTCTGATATAGTATAGATGTCCCAAAGGCAAAACCTCATTTGCTGGTGATCCTTTGCTATCTATTTGATCTGTCTGATCATTTTAGATTTGCCTTTTTCCTTGCAGATGAATTTCCTAACTACATCAGCTGGACTTCTTTTCCTTCTATTTTTCTTCCTCATAGGTGAACTGAAAACTTTGAAATTTTTTCCCAGTAATTGCACTCAACTCCCAGCCTAAGATTCAGTTAGCCAAATGCAGCAACTTGCTTGTATAGCCGTGTAGTGATTAGTCAATTTTCCCTCCAGGCTTAAGGTTGAGTTAACTAAAGTAAACTTGTCTAAGAGTAGTTAATTTCTGGTCTTTGAAAGTTGACCCTACTGTAGTCTCATGTCTGGAGTTAAAAGTCAATGTTCTTCATAGTTTGAATTGGCTGACAAAAAGAGGTGTCTGATGAATTAGTATATCTTGTCCAACTTCCCGTTTTCACAGGGTTTTGGCGGATCTTAATGTTTCACGTGCTTAATTGTGGGTGATTTTGATGCATTTGCATGCAGGAATTGTCGGTCCTTATAACAATAGAAACATGCTCATGAATACTTATAAAATGATCCTAATGTTATACTTTATCCGGTCAGATTTTGCATTTTCAGCATTTTTTTTTTCCTATTTCGATTGGTTTGACAGCATCGTTTGGTTCACTGATCAAATTTTGGCAATATGCTGTAGTTGTGTAACCTTTATGTTATAGTTTGCAGGATAGTGCATTACTAGTATCTTGAAACATTCAGAAAAAGAGAGTGTCTGGAAGCCTTCTTAGTCTATAAGATGAGCATTCTCACAAAAAACCTGAGAATCTTACAATGTTGAGTTCAAATTTCTGGAGTCATTGTTTTAAAGGGGCTCTTGAGCAGAAACGGGAAATTAAGCCATGGAACTCAAATAAAATTTCTTCCGAGTTTGATGCAGCCTTGTACAGTTCCATTAAACCAAATCTTATTTGAGTCATCCTTGGATGGGCACCAATAACAGGTATTAATGTACAACCATTTTCATTCAACACATATACTGAAGCAAACCTTGACAAGTCACAAGTGATAATCCTCATGTTGTTATTCTTAGTTTAAGTTAAATTACTTTACATAGATAACTTCTGCATGTTCACATCAATCATAAAACTCTCCAACATATCAGCAGAGCATAGTCTCCTCAGGCTTGATGAACTTTTTCCTTCTAGCTTGATCAAGAATGGGATTCATAGAAGTGTCTTTTAGATGTAGGTCTAGTTGAGAAAACAGAGAGCTATCAGTCTTCTGTGTAGTGCAGTTGTAGCCTGTTTAAAAAGTAATAGTGGTGGAGTTAATGTCACGTTTTCTCTATTGCCCTCTGAGGGAGGGATCAAATTATGGGAGTGGGGGAGAAGCTAGAGTTTGAAGCATGACTAATTATTCTGATAGAATTTACCCAAGATGCATGACACTTGTTGATGTTCCATTCTTCTGTGTTTGTGGCTGGCTTAGCTGGAGATTGATTGGTGCATGTAGGTCATATCCATTGCTGATTGTATGTGTGGCCTGTACACCCCCATTTGGTGCGCTTTCATATCCTTGCTCAGAAATCTGAATAGATAAGTTTTCCTTAGATTAAGGTCAAGGACATCTATGCGTGTGGTAAAAGTTTAATGTAAAATCACATTTTTGCGGTGCATACTGCATACTCAAACAACAGTTGGAGAATACTCTCTAAATTAGTACCTTCTGCAATTCTGTGTACTCTTGTCGAATGAGGTTTACCTTTTTATAGAGTTCTATATTTTCTTGATGAATAAGATTGCCCTGTAGAAGCAATATTAATCATCTTGGTGCAAAGATTAAAGACATATGGAAGTTGTTATAGTTTTTCTGGTAAGACCTTCTGATTTAGTTCTCTGATTTCATCCGTCAGAATCTGCTCCTGCAAGAAAAGAGTAATACAGTTAGGATCCTTATAATAAAAAAAGGAGTAATACTTTTGGGAGAGATCGTAGACTTGATATTAGCAAAAGTTTCATGAACACAGAAGAATTTAAATGTGTAGATTTTACCTTTTGCTTTCGAACGCCTTTCAAACTCATTTCAATTTGGTTTTCCAGATTTGTTAGATCTTTGGTGTTGAGTCCAGAAAGTTCTTCACCCAAAAGCTGCCTGTGGTTCATAAAAAAGGTATTAGTTAAATTATTTCTCCCTTCAGTTTACTAAGCTTGATCTATGACAATGAAATTTCCACGATTTATAGTGACTTTATAATTGCATGTTAAGCATGCTTACAACTTCGATTCATGCCCTGTAGCAAAGTAAAAGGAGATGTTCATCTTCATATTTTCAATAATTATTCTTCTCTTTTCTTGGAGTTATTCACAGTAACACATGGAAGAAAACATTGCAATTTCAAATCTTGGGTGTCATTTCCTTAGTAATTCTTGGATTTGTAAGTTTTTATATTCAGAATTTTTCCAAGTTCTTTCTGAATTGAATTAATTTATATGATATTTGAGTTTGACTAGTCTTTGCCTTTTTATTTAATCTTTTTGCATCTACATTTATAATTTATTGGTGCAGTGGTTCTTATTACTAACAATCAATCACTAGCAACCAAGCAGTAGAAAATTATTTCTCTGTTCAGAATTCTGTTGTGTACTTATAAATTTGTATGTCCATAAATTGCTATATAGGAGTGCATCTTATGACCTCCAAAATCAATAATCATGGCATCTTTATGTTGTTCTGTTTTCACAGCCTTTATTGCCTTGCACCATAAGCCTTTTACCAGAAACCCTGAATTACAATTATGCTCGAGAAAATTGAACCTTAGAACAACATGAATTTGGAGCATCTTTGTTGGGGTTCTGTTTTCCAATTGTTTATTGCCCCGAACCATAAAAACTAACAAAAGAAACTTTGAGAAACCACAAGGAACTGTTTCAACAGTAAAGAAGACCCCTTAAATACCTTTTGTCTTCTCATATGTGTGCCTAGGATTACAGTTAGTACCTCAAGATGGCTTTTATTTGTTTGAGGTAAGACGAGGAAAAAAAAGTGAAAGTGAAAGAGGTGATTAAATGGGATGTCTTGCATTTTCAAAGGATAGATAATAGGTCAAATGGAATCAACAATGCTATATATTTTGGCTTTTATCATACTCAATTTTTTTTTCTTTTTCTGTTTCTTCCACATTTGCCAGTAGAATTGTAGAGTAGAATACATTTTGTATTTCCAACTACCAAGTACCCTTCGGGGTGGCCCAGTGGTTTGGGCTTGGGACTTCCATATTGGAGGTCTCAAGTTCGAAACCCCCTGCCAGCGAAAGCAAAGGGTTTGCCTTTTGGGTCGACCTCGTCGCACCGGGCTTGCCTTGTGCGGGTTACCTCTCCTATGTGGTTTGCGAGCTATTGCATAGGAGTGGGGGTTTTACCCGTGCGCACCAAAGAGTAGCGGCTGCGGGTTTCCCCTGTCATAAAAAAAAATAAAATCCAACTACCAAGTAAAATATTCTAAGTAATTGTACTACTCCAACCTCTCCAAGAGTCCAAGGAACTTTAGACCTTATAGAGATGCCTGCTAGATCACAAAATATTTCCAACTTACATACTTTTTGTGTGGCAATAGTTACTTCCTCAATTATGAGTGTAGCTAAAGTTTTGTCTTTGCAAAAATGTGTAATGATTCACAAAGTTGTCCTTGGGATCTAAGTTAAGCAGCTTATCAACCTCCAAAATTGAGGTCAGGGTTTGAATCATTAAGAGGAGCAAAGTAGGGAAGGGTCATTCTTGACAGTGGGAGAGGCTCGTGCTAAAATATAATTAAAAAATATCTCTACAAAAATAGTTTACCCTTTAGATAAGGTGATTCACATAATTCAAAAAATTAAAGGTATCAAATGCTCACCCTGTAGTGGGTAAAGGCATCATACTGCTTAATCTGTAGCTTATACAACAAAAGATCCTATGGCATCAAGGCATGTAGAAGATATACCTGTGATTTTCTTGCAAGTAATGCAGCTGCTGTGTCAAACTTGCTACTTCCCTTTGCCAAAACTAGCCAAAAGAACAAGAGAAAAAGTAGAACGAAGTTTGTTATTACTAATTTAAGTTGACGAGTGCTAGATTAGGATAATACAACAACCAAAACAACAGACCCAGTGTAATCCACAAGTGGGGTTTGGGGAAGGCAGTATATACGCAGACCTTAACCCCCTACCTTTGGAGGTAGAGAGGGTGTTTTTGATAGACCCTCATTTCAAGGATAATCAAGCAGTTCAGGAAAAGAAATGATACTAGTGAAGAACCCACGACAAAATACTAAAAACAACATGACAACATTCCGGGAAAAAGGAACAATAACTACAATATAATCATATATATATATGAACCTTAGGCCTGCCTACGTGGCGCCACTACAAATCAAAATTCACTTTTAATTTATTTATTTCCAAAACTAGCCTTCCCCTTTCATGAAAAATTGTGACATTTATGAAAAGTTGTGACTTTTATGAAAAGTTGCGACTTTAATGAAGAGTTGCAACTTTTATCTTTTCATAAAAGTTGCGACTTTAATAAAGAGTTGCGACTTTTATGAAAAGTTGTGACTTTTATGAAAGGTTGTGACCTTTCTGAAGGGTTGCAATTTTTCCAAATAGTTTGTAACCTTTTCGACAAGGCACAATAAATATTTGTTCGCACTACCATTTGTTGTGTATAAATAGAGGGATTTCCTCTCATTTTAAAACAACGAAAATTCTGAACTTCTTCTTCAGAATTAAATATTTGTGTACATTACTCATGTTGAGTGGCTCAGTGACACCATTGCTTATGTTACAGATCTTGGTATGTATTTTTACGGTCATTAATTTATGCTTATGTTATTAAGGATAAATGATGAGATGTAATAATTTTCATTTTCCTTTACATTATTAATTTTTTATGTAAGATAATATAGTGTTTTAGTTTTAGTGACCGATAGGTTTTAAGTATTATTTTATATATTCTGTGATATTAATTTCACTAGTAATACTATAATCGAAGTACAAGAAACAACATATCGGAACAGAAATCGAAGAACAAAAAACTATAAGAGTAATACTACGACTACTAGTATGGAATAATAAGTGAGACAACGTTCAAATACCTACTCGCTTTCTACCATAATCCGTGTCCTCCATAGCCTCCTATTTAAGGTCATGTCCTCTAGTAAATGAAGTTGCGTCATGTCTTGTCTAATCACATCTCCCCAATGTTTCTTCGACCTACCTCTACCTCTCTTGAATCATTGTACTCCACCTTCATTCTTCGGTCATTTTGGCTGTCTTAAGAATGACATTAAACAACCTAGTTAGTCACTCCAAACTTGCCTTACCCGCACTCTTCCAAAATTCCACAGAGATCTCATCTGTCCTGATTGCTCTTCCCCTTGTGCATCCTACGAATAGCACTCTTAACCTCCTCCAAGTTTATGCACCTACAATACCCCAAGTTGCGACTCACGTTCTCCGAATCTCCCAGCACAATGCCTCTGTCCCTTTCTTTGTGAGTGCTAGATTATAGGATGACAGGATGAAATAAATAGAATGCTTATTAATTCAACTATTTTCCATGAATAGTGTTTGGTGATTATTACAGCCCATGATAAATTCAACTATTCAAGAAAATCATCAAAGGGTGAAACCTACTGGTCAATGTAGTGGGAAGCGGAGGCAAAAACACCAGGTGATTTTTTTTTCATTTGTTCAAGTTTTGGTGAATAGAGTTATTTGTACTTGTGCTAGCAGGTACCCCATGAAATTAGTTGAGGTGCGTGCAAGTTGATCCGTACATCACGGTTATCATAAAAAAGTACTTTGAAATGACGAGCACTACTTTAATATGTACAACGTTTTTGTTTTTTTTCCAACTATGCCTCAATTTCAAGCTAGTTGAGGTCAAGTATATAAATCGTTTATTATATCTGTTTTGATTTATTCAAACCCATCTATGATTCACACTTGTGTAGCTTTGGATGTTTATAAGCAAACACATTTTAAAAAATCAGATCTTGATCAGTAATCTCAATTTGAAACCAACGAAATTTTGATGTCCTATCGTGAAGAAACTAATGAAAGTGTGGGGTGATTTTCATGTACCTATCAACTTTAAAGTTGAATGAGATAAGAGTGTGTTTTGGAAATGCAGTCAGGTGCACGTCTTCAAGTAACTCATTCCAATTTTAGAAGGCATCAACTATAGTAGAAGTGTACAGAGAAGAGGCTTAGAAGTTGGAGTGTTCCAGGGGAGATAAATCTTATAGGTGAACAGTCTGTAAGAAATGGCTTCTAATCTTCAAGAAGCAAGAAATGAACCTTTGTTACAACTTACAATTGCTTAACATGGATTAGAAACTAGCTTCTTACAAAATTTACATTTGAATCCTTGTTCTCTCAGTACCTTAGACATTTGGGATCTTTGTAGTTTCAACAGACAACCTATTTTGGGGATCTGTGACTATTACTGGAAATTAGGAGTATTGACGCCCTAGTAATAACAATGTGGAAAGTGAGCAATGGAGCATCTATAATGAGAGAGGGTTTTCCCTTCTTATATTTGCATACTAGGAGTACTTTCCACTTGTCCCATGTGAGTACTGGCAAAATGAATAGTCTTCTCCTTCCTGGATTGGGTTATCTAATCTAGTCTAGAATAAGTACTTGCATACAGACCCTATCATCTGCACAATCTTTGTACCAAGTGGACCCTAGTCTTCAGGGAGAAAGAAGCCTTTGTTGTACGATTGCTAACCTGGTTGTAGAAATAATCTCTTATCCCGCAACTTTCTCTGCATTGTTGTACGTCAGCACTGTAGACATTTCGGATCTCTTAGATTTTAATCTTACCCGTATGATAGTATGTATTACTTACACCTCTGATAGTAGATCCTATATTGATTTAGCTGGGGTTGAGACATCCTCCAATCTACTCAAGGCATTCTTTGATAGACTAACAAACTATCCTTTGATGGATTTTTGCTAAAATATTCTCATCTGGACCTTCTCCCCAGCATTGCAGATGTCTATTGTCATTTCATTCTTCTATAAATGCAAATTAAAAGAGACATTAGATCCTGGTCTCAGACTCTGAGCGCAATGGATATATAGGATTCTTATAGCAGAAGTCAACTGATATGAAATTAAGGCTTTGTTGGTCAACTAGATTATGGATTTAGCTTATGCTGAGATAATCAGATTCTAAACTCAGGCTTATTGTGGCAAGATGATGGTATTCCTTTTTCTGCTTGCCCACCAAATTATCTGCATTACTGGTTTTTATAACCACCTTATTCTCCAATAACTTACCTCATTTCAGCCATCATGACTGAAAGACGGCACCAGAACTTTTGTTCTCAAAGCTAGTGTAGTATGAACTGGGGAAAAAACTAGATTGAGTGTACCCGTACCAGTTCTTGTCCTTGAGATTCTTAGAACCAGTATCAGTTTTCCAGTGTGCATCTGTTTGATTTGGGGGGGGGGGGGTATTTCTTATGTATAGTTTGTTGAAACAACAGAGGCTCCATCAACCAGCATCTGTAACGGTCTCTGGAGATGATGACCTGAATCAAATATCTGATAAGTTAAGTGGTACATTAAGCAGATGGATTAGTATTCTATCAGGCGGAAGAGTTGACATGTATAGCACCGTACTACTGATTGACAATGAGGGATTGGAAAAACTTCATAAAACATGTTTTCTAATTTGTAATGAATGTGTGAGATATGTTTCAGTAGAAGGTTAACAGTCTATGATAACTATAGATGACCGCTCTAAGCGACCAACTTGGAAGAATAAGGCTATCGCCTTGACCGAGTTTAAGAACCTGACAATGAGTAGCAAGGGGGACAGAAAAAAATGGGACAACAAGATAGGCGGTGAGTTAGGGATATAAAGACACCAGGAAACAACTAACAATAAATAAGCATGAATAAAACAGCAAAGGAAAATAACCTGAAGATAGCAGAACCATGAGAGGAAGGAGATATGTGAGAGGCAGTATGAGAACAAAAGTAGGGAAGTAGAAGAGAAAAGAGTATCAACCAACACATGAAGCTCCCATTACAGGGTAGCACTGCACACCACCATAAGCATGTGAAAGTGTAGAGAGGAAAAATGCACAGCAGATAAGGCAGCAATAACATCCATCACGTCAACAAAGTGTAGGAAGTTCCCCCTCCTCGCCTAGTCAGGAAAGATTGCAGAGACACACAAGTGTGAAGACCAAGAGCGATTATTCACATCTCTTCTTCTTCCATGGTCTAAGCAATCAATTTCTGTGGGATAAATTGATTCTCCATTTGTATTTAGATTTTTGTCTTTGTATTTTCTCAATTCCAAACCCTTTTTTTAAGTCCTACCTTGAAAGGAACATACAATGAGATCGTACTCAGATAGAGATGGTGGTGTCTCCAAGCTGGCCATAATAGAATAGCTAGGTGAAGCAGTCGATAGATAGCAGGTTGCTTACAAACTCAAACCATTTTAAACATAATTGCTACTTTTTTCTTGTTATTGACAGAGTGGTAGTTTTCGTCCCTGTCAAATAAAGATGACTCTTAGAGAGTTACCAAAAATATGAAGTTCTCTTCTTTCTTTCTCTTCTTTCATTATGATACTTGGTTGTCAGTTTCAGGGCCTTTCCCAGTGGCTGCCTTTGAGGAAAAGATACTTGCTCTTGGTGTTAACATAAATATGGAAGTCAATTAACTGGGGTTGGGAGTATTTGGTGACAAATTGATGTGAGAATGCATAATGGTAAGTTAAGTGATAAAAATTAGATGGCAAGTTACATGACAAAAAATTATATAATGAAAAATATACACGCTGTGTGAGTAAGCTCTCATTTTTTTCCACTTCGTCTCAATTTGAAGCCTTCAGAGCTTAGGTTGTTAAGTGCGCTTGTTTATATTAAAATTTTAACACTTGGTGGAAATATATTTTAATCATTAAGATGTTTAATAAAGTTTAAATATCACTATGAGACATTTTTGTATGGATACTTTGCACCATTACTCTATCCTCAATCACTAACCATCACTAATAATCACCTTTGTCGTCATCATCATTGTTAACTATCAATGTCGTTGTCAATCACAAACTGCCTCTACCATCACTACTACTCATAATCACTAGTATTATTATCAATTATTACTGTCAGTTGCTATCACACTTACCACCTGTATTATTATAATTATATTCACTGTCCCTGTCACCGTTATTGTTGCCGCCACCACTACTACTATCAACATGTCACCATTGCGACCATTTTTTATTACTAACCACCTACACTATCATAACTAGCACCAACTACACCACTGTTAGCTAACCATCAATATATTGTCAACCACCACATATTCTTTAGCCATCACTATCAACACCACCAACTACTAACAATCACAACTATCACTACGAACCGTCACCATCATGTCAACAATTCGAGAACAATTCCCAAGTCAATTAAGGATAAAATGTTGGAAACTTATTGGTAAGGAATTGATAGACCCAAATAGAATAGAAAAAATTGACTAAAAAAATTATGATGATATAAAGATCATAATGAAAACTATAAAATCAACCATTGTCATCATTACTAGTCACTAATATCCACAACCACCTACAAACCATTTACATCATTACCAGGAACATAAATGTAACAATTTTATTTTATTAAATTGATAGCATTTTATAGTTAATTACTTATTCTGTTGAATTGTACATTTATTATGCTTACCAATAAATAATTTATGCATAATGTTGAAAAATAAACAGTTATAGTGATTTGGTATAAAAATCTACCGATATCTTAATTATTCATACAATCATTTTAATCTTAATAAAAACAAGTAACACTCGAGTCTTTTGACATGAATATAAGAACCAGCCAACTACAGTATAATTAATACACTTATCAAGTAAAAGTACTGTAAAGTTGCATGAGAGCATGCAGTCCCCATTTTTTCAAGATTAAATAAAAATATGATCAGTCGACTTTAGCCATAGATTTTAGTTTTAAAATTTGCAATACTTTTTTGGAAATTATTTCAAATGAGCATTTGTCTATCAAATTAGCTCAATATTTCACCATTAATTAATTATAAAAATTTGAAAAATAGATGTTAGGAGTTTTTCAAGTTTTGACTCCTGACAGAATTACTAGTATGCTTTCATGTTAAAATATAACATCAACTTTCAAATAACCCTTTTTTAAACTTAATTTCAAAACTATGTTTCATCCAAATATCATTTGATTCATATCCAAACACCTACTTAGTTTGAGATAAATATCTACTCGAACATTATATTAATGAGTTATAACTTCGTACACTGTATTAGTTGAGATGTACAATATAAATTGATAAGATATCATAGATTATAAGAAAAATTACATCCCACATTGGATATACAAGTTCATCTAATTAAAGGGGTTTTAGAATAGCATGAATAAAAACAACATATTATCCATATATATATATATACAAGGACATCCAAAAGGATAACATATACTTGTGGAAACAAAAATCAAGTTACCTTGACCTCTGACATGGGATTCATGTTATTATTCTCCTCCTTTATCTTGTTGTATCTATCAATTGTAGACCTCATGCTGATAACAATAGGAAAAATATAAGTGTGTCAACATCTAAATTTCTATATATTAACATTATCAATAAAAAGTTGCACTATTCGGTCACTTAAAAGATATATAATTATCAGTGCCTACGGTCTATAATATAAGTAAGATTAATCACTTGAAAAATAAAAGCGTTTGACTAGCTAAAATGCATCGCGATTCGCGCATATAATCAGTTGTATTTCGTATGTTAAGCTGGTCAATTGTTCCATCAAACATAATTCTATTTGGGTAAATTGAAGCAAAATATACACATAAACAAAGTCACGCACAAAAAATGAGACATTTGATCATGCATGCGTCTAAAGAAGCTAGGTTATGTAGAAAGGTACTGTCGTAAAAGTATTATGGAAATCTCTTTATATAACATGTTTGTATATCACTATTTTTCCATTAAAAAAATTCAGTGAAACATTAAGTGGCTATTCTCAACGATATTTTGATACAATCAGTGAAAAAAAGAAAAAATAATAGTGTTTTCACACAGAAAAAATATGAAGTATGAAATTTGTTTCCTATCATGCTTTTTCCAGTCTAAAGTGAAAAAATTATGTTTTATAACACAAATTTCATATTGATTTGCATTAGAATTTTTTTTTGTTTCTAGTAAGTATATATTCATTGATGTATATATCTATGCAGAGGCGAATATAAGATTTCTAGATCATGAGTGCACCACTTAAAACGGAAAAAAAAATGTATTAAGTGGGAATTGATTCTTAGTCCTAGGGGAATCTTAGTAGCTCAGATTGGTTATCTGAACTCCCACCTTATTGGTGAGAGTTCTATTCCTCATATCGTAATGCCTGCCCATTTCTCCTTCCTCATCCACATTTTTTAAAAATAAAAATAAAAATTTAGTCCTAGGTAAAGAGCATGACATCTAACCAAGTGCAACACTTAGCCTTTTTATAGTACGAGTATCGACTGATAATATTATATTAGACCAATTTTTAAAAATATATACATAAATATCTACTTTCAAAAAGAGATCATGAATTTACGTGCCTCAGTATATATTCACAACTGTATCTACGATTATACTTATACAAGGTAGAATTTTCACTACTTATAGCTCGTAAATTTTCTTATTAGATTAAGGGCCTGTTTGGATTGGCTTTTGGCTTATGACTTATAAGCCAAAAGCCATAAGTTAGGATTTCTAACTTATGACTTTTGGCTTATTTTTGTTATTTTGGCTTTAAAATAAGTGCTTATAAGCACTTTTTAACTTTACCCAAACACTTCAAAACTGCTTAAAAGCACCTAAATAAGTCAATTCAAACGGGCACCAATACTACATGCATGTTGTTCCTCCCGTCAAATTTTCAACACCAGTTTCGTGCATATATGTATGATAATCAATCAAAATATATATTGCTGGTAAATAATAATTAATTTTTTTCTGAAAGTTCGATGTAATATTTGAATTTTAGATCGATAATGAGAATTATCGTAGCATGCACTTACAAATATGCATGTGGAATCCTTGATGCAGGACCACGGTACAAAGTACAAATCAAACTTTGGTATAATTTTAAATGGAAAGGTACCAAGTTGGCAATATTTTAACCAAAAATAATAATAAAATTAAAATTAAATACTCAAAAAAGAGGAAGTATGTTAATTAAAATGGAAATGAATAAGTAAACCTGTTGTTGGCAAATTCATAGAGTTTTCCGGTGCTTGAGAAAACAATGAGTCCAACTTGAGCATCGCAAAGAATTGCAAGCTCTTTTGCCTTTTTGAGAAGTCCATTTCTTCTCTTCGAGAAAGTAACTTGCCTGCTTGTTGTATTATCAATTCTTTGTATCACTATTTTTCCTCGACCCATCTCTTCTCGATTAAATGCTACTATAACAATAACAATAAATTCAGTATAAGCTTATTAATTTTGAGCAAAAATAGATAGAGGAAATAAAGATTTGGTGGAGTTTCCATTTTTTTTTATATAAAAAAAAATTATGTTTAGGGTTTTTGACCTTGCTTCTCTCCTTTGCTAGATCAAATCAAAAGGGATTACAAAGAGCTAAAATTAAAATTAATCAAGAACATGAAAATAATTCTTGAATATGAACAAATTAGAGTAGTACTAGTACTAATCATCAATAATTAAAATTAGAAAGTTTTATGAACAATCAATAACCACAAAAATAGAAATAATACATATGACAAAAATTAAAAGAAAAACTTACTAATTTGAGAGATTTTGATAGTAGACTGATTCTACAGAGAGGGAGAGAGAGAAGAGAAATACTGGTTTAGTGAAAAAATAATCTGTTAATTAAAGCTTTAAAATGGTGGTATTTAGAGAGAAACCAGCAGCTTGTTTTGTTCACTAAACCACTTACCAGATATTTTACCTCCCCTACTCGCGCGAGTACTGAACAAATAGCCTCACTCGCTGACACCTGTCTACAAATATCATTACAACTGCGTTAACGGACTAATAGTAAGGGTTTAAGATTCACTGTATTTACGGATTTGCCATTTAGGGACAGATGTTAGGACAGTAGGGCGCGAGTATGGTAAGTTCTGTAATTGAGCAAGTGGGTTTTTGAGAATATCCTCGGACTTTCACAACGGTTTTTCATTGAAGAAAATGTTTTTAGAATTTTGAGGTCGTTCAACAAATAGCTGACTGACACGTTTCGATCTGTCAGTGATTTTTCCCCAATTTTGTGGGGTTCTTTATTTTACTCTCCGATCATTTTTTATTTTTTTGTGAAGAGAAATCTTTATGATCTAAAATAAGTCATAATATAATAGTGAATAAAATGTCAAATAAATTAGATATAAAAATATGTTATTCTTTTAAAAATTGACTAAAAAGGAACAAAATCATGTAACTTGGAATAGAGGAAATATTAACTAAACTAAAGTACTCTCTCAGTTCCTATTTCCTAGTTAAATATTTTCTAATTAGATGTCATTTTCTACTTGTCATATTTGACAAATTAAGAAAGTATTGTTTATTTTTTCCTATTATATATTGAGTTAATATTTTTGAAAAATGTAATAAGTAAGTAAATATATTTGGGATCTTATCAAGTAATAGTGATAAAATGATAAATTCACTATACTAATCAATATTTTCTTTAGATATGTCAAGTCAAAATTTGACAAGAAAAAGGGGCGGAAGGAATATAAGGAGACTTGACTTCTTAGGCCACTATAATTCTATTTTATTTTATTTTTTTGTTTATGTATTTTTAGAGTGATTTTATTTTTGCATATAAGGATCTTTAATTTTATACACAATACATTTTTATTTTTACATATAAGAGGTTAGATTTTTTTTAATAAATAATTAAGAGATTTTAATTCCTCTAAATTATCCTTATTATTATTTTTTACCATATTAATTTATCTCCATGTTTATTAAATAAATGGAAGAAGAAAAAAAAGTAGTAATAATTAATTATATCTTAAATTTATAAAATAACAATTAAATCATTATTTACTGAGCACACATGAAGGACGTGCCTTTTAAATTTTAATACTACTTTGCTGTAGTATGTCCAAAGTTTATTGATACCCAAATCTTTTTTAAAATTGACTAATGAACCCCGACTTAGTATCTTTTCTTGATTAGTAACTTCTTTAACCTTTTTCCATCTCTCTTTTAGGAAAAAAAATCAAAGTAGAGAAGACAAAAATCCACTGTTACAATTCGGTCCCAACAAACATCACTTTCTCCCGTTTGTATTATTTGTCTTTTAAAATTTTCATACAATTAGTTATTATTATCTAAGAAATTTTGGATTATTTATTAGAATAACAATACTTTTTTTAGAGGGTAGTTAGTGCTTTCTTGATTTTCTACAACTTATTTTGGACCAAATTTGAAAGGGTAAAAATACATTTATAATGACAACTTACATAATATATATATATATTGTAACTTGTTGAGGTGAACTCTGAATTAGCTAAGGTTGATGGGCATAAGTGAACCATGGAAATCCACCGTTGTTAACCGAACCTATTTCTTGGTCTTTTATATTACTTTTTCCGTCTTAAATTATATGACGTAGATTTTAGAAATAGTCATCTCAATTATGACACGTAAATAAAGATTATCTTTCAATACATAAATAAAGGTTAGATAGTCAAAACTCATCATACTTAAGATTTTTCTTAAGAGACATGTAAAAGAAAAATACGACAGATAATTTGAGACGGAGTGAATAAGACTTATACAGACACATGTGATCTTGTATTTATATATCCAATAATGCTTAATAAATAATTAAGTTTTCAACAAATAGCTGACTGACACGTTTCGATCTGTCAATGGTTTTTTGCCAATTCTGTGGGAGACTTTATTTTACTCTCCGATCATTTTTTCTTTTTTTGTGACGATTTTTAGAGAAATTTTTGTGGTCTAAAATAAGTCATAATATCATAGTGAATAAAATAAGTGTTTGTCAAATAAATTATTATTATAGCTATAAAAATATGTCATTCTTTTAAAAATTGACTAAAAAGGAACAAAATCATGTAACTTGAAATACAGGAAATATTAACTAAAGTAAAGTACTCTCTCCGTTCCTATTTCCTTGTTAAATATTTTATAATTAGATGTCATTTTCTACTTATCATATTTGACAAATTAAGAAAGTATAATTTATTTTTTCCTATTATATACTGAATTATTAATATTGAGTTAATATTTTTGAAAAATATAGTAAGTAAGTAAATATATTTGGGATCCTATCAAGTAATAGTGATAAAATGATAAATTTACTATACTAATCAATGTTTTCTTTAGATATGTCAAGTCAAAATTTGACGTTAAAAAGGGGCAGAAGGAGTATAAGGAGACTTGACTTCTTAGGCCACTATAATTCTATTTTATTTTGCTTTTATGTCATTTTTAGAGTGATTTTGATTTTTGCATATAAGGATCTTTAATTTATACACAATACATTTTTATTTTTACACATAAGTGATTAAAAAAATTATTTTATAAATAATTAAGAGATTTTATTTCCTCTAAATTATCCTTATTATTATTATTATTATTATTATTATTATTTCTTATTACCATATTAATTTATCTCCATGTTTCTTAAATAAATGCAAAAATGCAAAAAAAAAAGTAGTAATAATTAATTATATCTTAAATTTATAAAATAACAATTAAATCATTATTTACTAAGCACACATGAAGGAAGTGCTTTTTAATTAGAGCCGTCAATATGGGCTAGGTCCGTTGGGTCGGCCTGGCCTAATCCGTGATTTGATAGGATTGATCTACGATTTTTGGAGCCTATTTAAGAAAAATGTGTTTTAGCCCGGTCTGAATAAGTCTGTCGATTTGTGGGGCTTGAGAAATATTAATAGGGCCGGCCCATGAGTCAAATAAAAATTAATTAAAAAATAAAAATAAAATAGAATATTAAAAATAACAGGAGTCTATACTCAAAATCTGTTTAAAGTTTGAAATATTACAATTTAAATACAAATTATGTTTATAAAATATGTACTACATAAATAAAGTTCCTAAAATTTCTAGGGAATCACTACATAGGCATAGCCTATGGAATATTATCACATTTTTTGTGTTTTATTATGATCATTGAAAAAATAATTATGTTAATATTTCTATTTAGCTATTTATGTTTTTACTTGAAATCAAACTTAATAAATATTTTATAGATAATTTTATTTGTGTATTTGATTAATAAATAGTAACACTAGTCGATATTTATGATATTATTTTAAAATTACACTTTAATTTAAAAAATTATAAAAAATATATTTTTAAGAAAAAAAGACTGGCCCGGCAAAACCCGTAGCCCACTCACTTATGGATTGAGCGGATCATTTTTTGACCCACATAAAAAATGGATTAGCCCGACCTGATCCATCAAGTTACAAAGCATGTATGAGTTAACCCGAATGAGATGCCCATATTAACAGCTCTACTTTTAATACTACTTTGCTGTAGTATGTCCAAACTTTATTGATACCCAAATCTTTTTTAAAATTGACTAATCAACCCCGACTTAGTATCTTTTCTTGATTAGTAACTCTCTCTTTTAGGAAAAAACATCAAAGTAGAGAAGACAAAATTCCACTGTTACAATTCGGTCCCAACAAACATCACTTTCTCCTGTTTATATTATTTGCCTTTTAAAATTTTCGAACAGTTGATTATTATTATCTAAGAAATTTTGGATTATTTATTAGAGTAATGATATTTTTTTAGAGGGTAGTTAGTGCTTTCTTGATTTTCTACAACTTATTTTGGACCAAATTTGAAAGGGTAAAAATACATTTAGAATGACAACTTACATTATATATATATATATTGTAACTTGTTGAGGTGAACTCTGAATTAGCTAAGGTTGATAGGCATAAGTGAACCATGGAAATCCACCGTTGTTAACCGAACCTATTTCTTGGGTTTTTATATTACTTTCTCCGTCTTAAATTATCTGACGTAGATTTTAGAAATAGTCATCTCAATTATGACACGTGAATAAAGATTATTTCTCGAGACATAAATAAAGGTTAGATAGTCAAAACTCATCATACTTAAGATTTTTTTAAGAGAAGTGTAAAAAAGAAATACGACAGATAATTTGAAACGAAGTGAATAAGACTTATACAGACACATGTGATCTTGTATTTATCTATCCAATAATGCTAATAAATAATTAAGTTTTCAATTTCTGTTTAATTTTAGCCTTTATAATTATTATTTTAATTAATTAAGTCTGACCAAAAGTTGTTGGAAAGAAGGAAAAGCCCAGACACGGAATTGACACGGATTGGAGTAAATATTTTAGTTATGGTATAGTCCTCCTTTAATCATATACTCCGTATATCATTCTATAGAAGTGGTGGTTCTCAATTACTACTAAACCAATCAAAAATTGTCACGTGGGGCTAATTAATATTTCTTTCTTTTATATAATATTCTCTATTTCTACTTTCTATTTCTTTCTATTAGTATTACTTTCTTTTATATAATATTTTCTATTTCTACTTTCTATTTCTTTCTATTATATTCTATTT
>JAJOOS010003538.1:0-23387 GCA_029582725.1 Solanum chiquidenum | reverse complement strand
AAAGTTATAAGACTTTAATCTTATATATACTTAAAGATATAGAAATAATTGAATTAAGAAGAACTATATGGGAAAAAATATTTGATGACTACGAATCAAAAGATATACTAAATCAAGAATGGTATGAAATAGATCTACATGACCTATATTCAGATTTAGAAAATTGGTATTCAGAATAAAATGAATTACGAATATTTACATTATTGGATAGAAGCTATTGAAGATATAAACTATTAGAACAATTAATGGAAAATAATTTATATGAATATCTAAGAACCCAAAATATGTTATATCTAGATTACATCACAAATAATATTAAAAGAATCTTGAGATTAAAACTCTTAGCACAAAACTACTACAACAAAAGCTTTAGTGAATAAGATGAATTCCGCACCCCCGAAAAATAATGCTTAATTTATTTACTTTTCAAATATATATAAAGCTTTAGCATTTTTGTTCCACTTAGTATACTTAATTCTGCCCGTAGTGATATAGGCTCCGATCATTGACATTTGAAGCCCCTAATAATGTGAAATACTCATCTATGAATTGGCATACGGTGTAGGGAATGCTAGAGGGAATGGAAATATTCATTAGTGAGAGGTATATAATATGTATTCTTACATTATTTTTTGCGTAGTGTCATATTATATGCTTCAAGTATTTAGTTTGCTTATAATTTAGACTATGTGTTCTAGAGCTCTCTCTTCTCTTGTGTATTTGATATGTCCTCATTTGAAAGAAAGAGTTCATATATTTTTAAAGAAGAGACTAAATTAGACTATACATTATCCTATTTTCATTGCTTAGGAGAAAATAAAATATTCTTACTAGAAATTTTAAGTTGTTCTTCATGATAATTTGGAGAAGACAAAGGATATATTACCCTTATTTATAAGTGAACAACCAAAGGACGAACACTCATCTTCACTTTTGCTTCACTTTTGTGTACTACTTTTGGTCTATCATCTCCTTCACATTCTCTGTAAATTTCCCTCTCCTCCTGTGCTAAGCTTGGTCTATTTTCTCAACTCTTCACTCTTCAATGGTGAATCCATATGTGTTGCTGAGTGTCTTCTCTTGGTGTACACACTATAAATTTCTCTATAAATGTTTCCTTAAGATTTTTGTTTGTTTAGGAAGCCTTACCGAAGTATTTCTTAATGATCTAATTTACATGATTCTCAATTTGGGTCATCTGACCTATTTTTTCTTTGACACTCATTTATATTCATCAAGTCCCTAACATTCAAGAGTTGTTTTGGGTCCTTGTACTTCATGTACAGTGCTTCAACACAGAAAGTTCCTCCATCATTGCTATATGGCTTTTCTTTGTTCTTCAGTTTTTTGAAGTGTATAATTTTCTATTAACTCCTCCTGTTGCACTACCTAGCAATCAAAAAATTAATAAATTCTTTTGGATTCCCCCCCCTAGAGTTCATGGAAATTAGGGGTTTAAGAGTGAGATTGTTCAAAATTATAGAAGTGAACATTTGTTCGTTTAACAATTCTTATTGTTGCTGCTAAATTTGTTCATTTCTTTCTAATTCTTATTCCAAGTCTCTGGAAGAGAGTAGAAATTGCAATTGCTAAAAGCTTTGAGAAGATTCACTGTAGCAAAGGCATAATGAGGATTGTGCTTCTATGTTTCACAGCTGGTGAGGAAACCGAAACCATAAGAATTGTTAAAGTTGAATTGTGCCTCTATTCTAACACGTCAATTTTCTTTTCATAGGATATATATATATATATATATATATTCTCTATATATAAAAGTGGCTTGGAAGTGTCAACATAGAAACAAAATTCTATGTTGTCGCCTCTCAGTTTATGTGATGATTTTTTATTAGATACAAATTTTATAACTAAAAAGAGTCTTGATAAATTTATTCTAAAGTATGTCATAAACATTTTTGTAGCTGCAAAATTATATCGTTAAGACTATTATTAGAAATTTAAAATTATAATTTTTGTAAATATAAAAAAGGTATCACTCTTTATTAACTATATAAGAATGAAAGTGTATCACGAGACAATAAATATTACAAACAGATGTATTCCTATCGAATCTAGAAATTTAATTTGGCCAAGTGCATATCGAATACTAGATGGTTATACAATCTTTTTTCTCCAAGTATTTTGTCACTAAAAATAGGTAGAATGTACTATAATAAGTAGAATGACGTCACCAACAAGAATTGTGGTGGAGTGATAACTACTTCTTCATTATTAACCAAAGTTCTTAGATTCGAGCTCTAAGTATGAAGTTACATTTGTTAGAGAGCAATTTACCTCTAATATTGGACTTTTCAACTAGAATTCAAATTTAATAAGAATCAAATACAAATAATGAACATCGAGTGAAATCAAAAAAGTAAAACGTCAATTTGGAAGGGGAAAATGAATCAGGAACAATAGACTCCACTTATGAAATTACACTGAGTATGTATGTTGATATTTTATCATTCATGAAAAAAATGATAAAATGGACTACCATAATAAGTCTGAACAATAGTCAAGAAAGTAAAAAACACAGTAACAATCAAAGCAGTTAATGACCATGGACTATTAAAATATGTATCAATTAATTCACCAATCCAAGTCTTCCCTTTGCTATTATAATGTTCTTGAATATTCCTCTTCAAATTCTTGAAAAGTAATGGATAATCTGCCCCATAAGTTTTTAATCCTTTGTAAACTTGTACAACTTCTTCATCACTTCCCAGTGTGTTGAATATTATCTTCTCTTCTCTCAATTCTTTCACATCATTTGGTGAAATCACTAGTGATTTCATGAAATTTATGTATGACACAACAACTCTATCAATTGGACCATTTGGACATAATTCATATGCTATCATGTTCATGAAAAATACTTTAGTGTATGTTGAAACATACCAATATGGGAGTTTTAGTTTTCCCTAGTAATAGTTAGATGTAAATCTCACACCTTTTAATGAATCAATTCCACTAGGCCTAAAATGAATCCCGTTTGATTTCAAATCCATGACGAAACGAAACATGTTTGTGAGCAATCCTAATTTGTGTGGTACATGGTTTTTTCTCCAACAATCGCGAAAATAATCAAATATGAAATTTTAACTACGTGATTGTGTGACATTAGTTTCATCGTCATTACCATTGACAAGTACTCTACGAAAAACTTCAAGAAGGTGTGGGGGATCTGTCTCAATTATCGCGTTTTCTTTCATTTTGATGTCCTCTTGCTTATCAAAAAACATTTGAGAACAATAGGTTTTTACCTTCTCTTAAAATGAATGATATCCACCACCTTGTGATCATCGCCATAGCTCGACTTAACCAAGAACTTGAGAACGTGAAAAGGTACCTGCATGAATTTAACAAAAGATGAAGATTTAATATATATGTACAGAAAGTAATATTCACTACTAATAACACACATATTTCCAACCAAAAAAAACTTGGTTTTAAATTTTCCAAATTTCTAGACTTGAGCCTATGTGGCTATGCCATTGATACCTGATTTTCGAGCAAATAAAGGTCACGTCAATGTGAACAAATAAAGGTCACGTCTAGTGACCAAATAAACCGTAATGCCAAGGTGTTTGATAGTTTTGTTATGTTTAAAGGCGGAATTTGGTGTGGACCTTGTTGATATCTCGATATCATTTAGTATGAAACGCACATCAAGGAGCATCATTCATGCAAATTAATAGTCGTTATAGTTATTCACGAATTCTTCAAGGTAACATCTTCTAAAATCATCAATCTCCCTTAGAATTTCTTCAAGGAAGAAATCTTGTTTTTTGTTACTTCCATGAATGAACATTTCTAGAGCCTTTGGCTTGAAATCTTCAACAAAATTGAGTTCTAACTTTCCATGGTGATAAGGTCCCAATGAAACAAATTTAGGATCATAGTCATCACTTTTTTGATTGTCAATTCTCATGAATAATGGAACTTTTGGTATTAGACGCTTTCTTGATATAGTTTGTTGTCGTGGGATTGTGCTGCCCAACATTTCAAATTCTAAGGACATTTTTTATATGCCTTCCTGATTGAACAAGCAACGTTAGTCAATCAAGTTTAAGGTTTATGCACTTACCTTATAAAATAATATGTGCACAATCGAGTAACTTATAGGGTAATTATTGAAAAATATAAATGAATTTAAGTTTTACGCACCTAAACTATGTAAAAGAAATACACAATTAGGTCACTTAAAAGGCAATGACACATATTATTTAGGATTTCTTTACTACTATCTCGGAGTATAGAACTTGATCAATTTATAGATAGAGAAAGTATGGAGTTTGATCAATTTATAACTAGAGAAAAGTACTCAAACTCATATGTTTTAAATTGTATTTATTGACCAAATATAGATTCAATCAAGATAATTTACTTGATATAACATGTTAAATACCAATAATAGTATGCTATGACTATTTCATGTTAAACTTGAGTAACCTATAAAAAATTATTTACACTATCAATTTATATAATATAAATCTTAATATACGCGTAACAAAAATTTCTAAAATCGAAACAAACCCTTCTTATAGAGCTACGTTGACTTTACCAAAATAAATGATTAAAATAATAGTTTGCACGACAAAACTTTGAAGATAAAAATTAACAGACTTAATGTTGGTAACTGCTAGTTTACTACTACTACATACTTAGGGTAACAGGTAAAGTATGACAGGGTAGGATCTACGCAGTTCTTATTCCTATCTTGTGGATAGAGAAACTATTTTTGATAGACCCTCGTGTTGATAAGAGGCTTACAATATTTAAACATATTGAAGAGTATAAGAAAAATACATTTCATACTTGTATTAGGATTTGGACTTAGGACTTAGGTTTCATGAAGCATGCAACACTCTTATAGGATTTATTATGAAGGAATAATACAAGCCTTCCTTCCATAGTAAAGAATAAATGTTAAAGTGTCATATATTTGGGTGCTTTAAATAAACAAAATAAAGACATATATTTACTTTAATTGAGAATTAATTTTCTTTTTTGTTTGTATGGAATAAGATGTTGTGTTAATCAAGCAATTATTTAACTCTCTTTTCTTCTGCTGTTTTGCAAAAAATAAAAATAAAGTGTGAATAGAGTCTACCTTGATTTTGTGTCTAAAACAAAAAAAGGGTTACATAATTACATATTTAAAATGAAGAGATGATATGGGTTTTTGTCTTTAGATATACTAGGTAATCTATCCGCGCTACATGTGATTATAGATGATATCATCGAGCTTAATTAGAACATATAATAAAAATAACTTTAAGTCATTTTCTTGTAAAAGTGAAGATGACGTCTGGCAATGCGATACCCTATCACTATATGAAATCGTGAAATGGAATCAACGTTTGGACATGCGATTTCATGCTGATTCCATCTCATGATATCATGAGATGGAATCTCATATTCTCCAAAAATCATAATATGAGAATTTCATATCATGATTTGATATTTTTTAAATACAAAAATTGACCCGCAAGTTTATATTTTATTAAAACAACCCCACATTTATATCTACTAGCCATTTATTTCATATGTAAATAACATTTATAATCATATCATTACTTTTTTTTAAAATTCAAACATATGTCTTATTATTAAATAAAAACAAAGAGATAATAAATAGTCTAAGACCCAAAAGTGGCCCAAAGGAAAGAAACAACAAAAAAATAAAAATTAAAAATTAAAGAAGCAGTAAGTAACCAATTTAGAAAATGGTTCCCAAAATTCCCAAAATTGGTCTGTCCGACATTCCTCAAAATCACACTAGATGAGGCTTCATCTTCTCCGATGGAATGTCGGCCTAATGTCTACCTTCGTTAGCATCGACTCCAATAGACCAGCTAAAATCATCAATGCACCCAAGTCCAGAGTGTAATCACTTATACGTCAAAACGCTTTAACTGACGCCATGATTCAGCACCCAAAAAGACATCTTCATCTTGATGAGTGAACATCTTAGCTGGGATCAAGCTGCATGATGGAGGTGACCACACACAAATCACTCTTTAATTTGTAAGGAATCGATTGGTCTTCCATTTCAGTTCATACCAATATTAGAGCATTATTCTCCTTAAATCATTGATCTTACACGGGATGAGATCCGTCGAAGCTAATACCACCGTATGTGATTTTAGATCTAGAGAGGTAAGCATCCTAATATCGATCTCATAGCAGAATTGAAAATACACAATACTTTACTAAGCTTTGATGGTGACTTTATTTCTTTCTTGTTTAAGTGTAATATCATTGTCTTGATATTATTCCCTTGTAATTGTTCCAGTTGTAGCCCTGCATAGCAAATTGTAATTTGTGCATCTGTGGTAAATCCCCTATTTCGCATCTTTTTTATTCTCAAATTAGGGATTTGATTCTTTTCCAATTGAGTGATGGCTTGTGCTTGTTGTGGTAACTCTTGTATGTGGAAATATATGTGTGTATATATACCTGCAAAATGAATAACATTATTAGTTAAAAAATCGGCTAGTTTATTCCCTTGTCTAAATGTGTGAACTACCTCCACATTCCTATTGTGCATTGAAAACTTTATGTTTCTCACATCCGTAGAAAATCAATCCAAGGAACCTCCCATACCCCATCCAGGATTTCCTTTGTAATAAATGAATCAGTTTCTATAGTTAATGGTAGACAAACCTTTTGAACACAGTAATCCAGACCTTGTATAACTACTCTTATTTCAGCTTCAATTGCTGAAACTTCTCCTATTTTCTGTGATTCAGCATATACCAAATCACCTTCATCATTCCTAATACAAAATGCCAATGCACTAAGACTAGAATTTTCTTGGCTACACCCATCAGCATTACATGTGAGACTCCCCAAGGAATTTGCAGCAGTTTAAAGGAGTATATTCTTCCAAATGTTTAACAATTAGTGCCCAAGTATTAGGTATTTCATTCAACCATGGATATCTAACTTTAGCCAACAAGAAAATCATTATATCCACACCTAGGATGAAAGTATGTTTAGGCATAGAACCACCATATCTAATAACATTTATTCTCTTACAAATGAACCAAATAATGAAAGCAGGGACTGCCTTAAACAAAGGTTTTAACTTTGAGCAACAATCAACTTTTCACCATGAATCAATGACTTGTCTTAATTGCATTAGGGGTCCTACAATATCCAATGAAACACCTAATATCAAGTAATGCATAACTACTATCTAAAATATCATAACTTGCCAATCATTGCATCCGGGGAACCCTCATGATCTTGTCGAGCCCGAAGTTCATAAGACCTATTCTGTTTCTAACCACCATTGAACCTGAGGAAGGGTAAGGTTGAGCCCATCGACGATTATCTCCCTCATTCTTAGCGATCGAAGGACAATCCCTTATCTTATGATCTATTTTTCCACAACCAAAACATGCATGTATCGAGTAGACACTCACTTCTATGGATTTTTCCACACCTTTGAAAATCGAGTACCATTTTCTCACTAGAGCCATTACCTTGGGAACGATTACCTCCACCGGACATTGAATGTGAGAAATTACGATTATCCTTTCTTGCCCTCTTTGACTCCCTAGTTTTCTCCTTAAGCTTCTCATCTTCTATTTTTTGTGCATGAACTATCAAACGGGATACATCCATCCTTTAACAAGCATGACAGTTAGGCATTCTTTGACTACCAAGTCAGAAGCACCCGACACAAACTTACTCATCCTTTCCCTTGAATCAACAACCATAGTTTGAGCATATTTGGATAGTTTTATGAATTTCAAAGCATACTCCTTCACACTCATATTCCCTTGACAAAGGTTAATGAGCTCAAGTACCTTTTCCTCCCTCATATCAAGGGGAAAGAACATGTCACGCCCTAAGGCTACTCCCTAGTCAAAACACGGGACCCAGGATCACGAGTGACCCCAAGCTAACCCTGAGTTTGGCATATAACAAGCATACTGATAATGACTAAGTAAGACATGTACTCTGCGCAAGCTAAAAACAATGGATATCTGAAAACCTGTGAATTGTATATTGATGTTAATGCTGAAAACCTGGTCAATGCACTAAGAGTCTCACTGTGGGAGTTATTATTAACCGACATAAACCACGTGAGCTAAATGTGGCCTTATCTAGAGGAGCAATATGCCTTGCCAGGGTTATAGAGGCATGACTTTGTCATGATCACCAAAACTGATGCCCAACAGAGGGGACTTATAAACCTACGTGGGCACGTAGTTCTAAGACTTTGAGGGTACGCTGAACCTTAGTCCCACTCGGTGCTAACTTTACTCCCAACTGAATATTCATGACGCTAAAATGCACTAAATACTGAATAGCTCAAAACTGACATGCTAACTGAGAATGCAACATTTATAAACTGTGAATATAACATTCAAAATCTGAAGCATGAATTTCTATCTGACTAGCCTAGCAAGTATAATTCATAAACTAGAATAAATTTACACAAGCTAGAGTTCTGAGTTCTATGCAAGGAATTATACTAAATTATCAAGAAACAAGTTATTTAGATCAAAGGAACCATAATCAAAATAAATCTTGAAAATCTAAAAACCCTAGGTTTCAATAGTTTATCAATTTATGGAGAACTAACTATTTCTAGGGACCTAATGGGTGAAAGGAACCCACTAGTGAAATCCCACATACCTGGTGACGAAATCAACGAAGAAATTCTTTAGTTTTTGGGGATGAACTTCGAAGAACACATCCGCTTGTTCTTGGAAGAAACTGGTGACTTTTCCTCTTCTTTTTGCTCTAAGTTAGGTGATTTTTTGGAGAATGAGGGTTCTGGGTATGTCTGACTAGGTTATTAGGCTTAGATTGAGTAAAACGACGTAGTTTAGACATCAAAAAACGTAGTTTAAGTGTCCAATGCATAGGTGGAAAGATAAAAACAACTCTGACTTAAGGCTGACGAAGTGCCACTCACGAGGGGATTGACAGGCAATCGTTTGAACCACTGCCCGTCAACTGGGTCGTAGTTGTGGCCCTTCCCAACAGGGCTCTACTGAAACGAGCATAACGTTTTACTCCAAGCTTGGATTTTAGCAAACTCGGTGACGTTTGAAAGTGGATTCAATTATCTTTAATTTTATAGGTCATGGGCCACTTAATTCATTTTGTCCTAAAAATATGACTTTTTAAAGTTGATTCAACATCATTTATTTCCAAATTACTGCCGACCCTCACCAACGAGCAGACCTACAGTCCAAAGGTCCAACCACGGAGTGTACGGGTCGGTCGTGGGTGGGATCAGAGACCCCTAAATCTTAAACCCCAAAGACGGGACCCACCTACGGACTATGGGTCCATCGACGGACAGTGGACCACAACCGTAGGTCTCATCTTCTTGGATACAAGGTGTTACATAACAAATTAAGAAAAACAACCTTAAATTTCTCCTAATCAAGAGGACCCGCATCAACCGCCCTCTCTTCCTTCCATTGTTCAAACCGAATTTAAGAAACACCCTTAAGTTAATAACCGGCTAACTCTGCCTTCCCAACCGAAGTCACACCCATAATTCCCAATTATCTTGTAAACCTCATCAATGAACTCTTGAGGATCTTCCTCAACTTTAAAATTAAGAAATTCAGGAGGATTCATCCTAGTAAAGCCCCTCACTCTAGTTGCCGTCGTACCTACATTTAGGTTTACGGGAGACACAACCTCCCTATTTTCTTGAGTCGCCATAGTTTAGGCTAATGCGTGAAATGTGGCTCGAAACTCATCATTAGACACTTGCACGGCCAAAGGACTGATCGGCACTTAGGGAACCTCGTGCCTCACATTTTCATGAACATTCCTTCTAACAGAATTCCTTCGTGGAGGCATATACTATAAAGCATAAACAAGGGTTACGAGAGGAGGACATTTATAAAGATAAAATCTATGGCACGACTTTAGCATAACAGTTTTTAAGTAATTAATACTCCCTCTGTCCCATTTTATGTGAGGTGGTTTGACTCGGCACGGAGTTTAAGAAAGAAAGGAAGACTTTTAAAACTTGTGGTCCAAAATGAATAATAGAAATCTGTGTGGCTGTAAATCATTTCATTAAGGGTAAAAAAGACATTTTATAGTTAAATTGTTGCTTAATATAGAAATGTGTCATTCTTTTTGGGACTGACTAAAAAGGAAAGTAAGTCACATAAATTGGGACAGAGGGAGTACTAAACATTATTTTGATGTCGTAGTTCCAAATTGACAAATATTTTCATTCTTCTTTATAGTTGTTAAGTGTGTGTAGCAATTCATAAGTAACTGATTATTGTATCCAAGAATAGATTCCTCTAATCCAAGAAGTATAACTTTGTTGAATTGGACTCTTCTATTAAAAACCTTCTTAGAAAAATCTTTCTATTTTTGTTACCCTCAATCCTCTTTTTTTTTGTTACCCCCAATTCTCTCTTTTTTTGTTACCCCCAATTCTCTCTTTTTTTCATTACCCCCAATTCTCTCTTCTTTGGTTGATGTTATTGTTGAACAAAACAATTCAGCTTTCTATTGAAGAAGGTAGAGATTTCCGTCTATGTTGGACCAGTAATGCTAATTTTTTTCTTGTTTTAATTTTTATGACATCTTTCAGTTGATCAAAATGACATTCATGTTTTTAGGTCAATGGGTGCTAAAAGTTTTTGAAAATCTATAATTTTATTATAATTCTTGGTTTTTCTTCAGAATTTTGAGTTAAGAGAACCTATTTTATGTTGTGTTTTGTGAATGGGTATTTCATTCTCCGGGCTAATCATCAAGATTTAATTTTATTTGTTTGTTAATGTACATGTTTTTTCGGTTATTATTTCTAAAAGGGAAAAAATTACACTAATAATTGCCATATCTGCATTTTAGTTTTGATCATCTGAACTAAACATGAGAATTTTCTTGATTATAGTGAAGTGGGTCTCTGGTAATTCAATTTCTAGAAACTCATCTGCTACAAATTGCGACGAAGAGAAGATTTTGAACAAAGAAGATTGGTGCTTTGAATGTAAAGATGGAGGAGAGATCATGATTTGTGACTATGGGCAAGTCTTTTTGCTAAAAAAAAACAATTTTATTTTTGGTATATTTGATGAAATAAACTAGAAACATGGTCATCATAAAAATGTTTCCAAATGATGACCATGTTTCGAGTATATTTCATCAAATATACCAAAAATAAAATTGATTTTTTAGCAAAAGGACTTGCTCATAGTCACAAATCATGAGCTCTCTTCCATCTTTACATTCAAAGCACCGATCTTCTGCAAGTTCTTCTTTGTTGAAAATATTCTCGCCCCTCTTCGTCGCAATTTGTAGATGATGAGTTTCTTGAAATTGAATTACCAGATACCCACTTCACTATAATTAAGAAACTTTCCATGTTTAGTTCAGATGATCAAAAATAAAATGTAGATATGGCAATTATTAGTGTAATTTTTTCCCTTTTAGAAAAAATAGCAGAAAAATATATACGTTAACAAACAAAGAAAATCAAAGCTAGATGAATTGCCTGGAGAATGAAATACTCATTAACAAAATATAATAGAAAAGCAGGTTTTATTAACACAAAATTATGAAGAACTCCCAAGAATCATAACAAAATTAGAGATTTTCAAACACTTCTAGCACCCATTGACCTAAAAAATATGAATGTCGTTTTGATCAACTGAAAGATATAATAAAAATCAAAACAAGAAAAAGAATCAGCATTGCTGGTCCAACATAGACGCAAATCACTACATTATTCAATAGAAAGCTAAAAGGTTTTGTTCAGCGATAACATCAACCATAGAAAAGAGAATTGGAGGTAATGAAAAAAAAAATTGGGGTTAACAAAAAAGGAGAATATGAAGGGTAACGAAATTAGAAATATTTTTCTAATAAGGTTTTTAATAGAAGAGCCCAATTCAACAAAGTTATACTTCTTGGATTGGAGGAATCTTTTCTGGGATACTACAATCAGTTACTTATGAATTGGTTGAACTTAGAAGGAGCATTGGAGGAACCTTGACCGAAAAACCTTTGTCGAAACTTAGAACGACCATGCCCATCAGACCTTGAATGTGAGAAATTACCATCACCAATTTTAGGCCTCTTTGTCTCCCTACACTTTTCCTTAAGTTTCTCCTCTTTGATTTTTTGAGCATAGACCATGAGACAAAAGATATCCATATCATTAACAAGCATGGTGATACGACATTCCTCAACCACCATTTTAGAGACACCTGAAACGAACTTGCTCATCCTTGTCTAGGGTCGACAATTATTGTAGGAGTATATCGAGAAAATGGTGTGAACTTTAAAGCGTATTCTTTCACACTTATGCTCCCTTGGTGAAGATTAATGAATTCAAGCACCTTTGTCTCCCTCATCTCAAGGGAAAAGAACCTATCAAGGAAAGCAACCTTAAACTTTTCCCAATCGAGAGGACTAGCCCATATCTGCCGGTCTCCACTCTTTCAATTGGTTGAACCAAATTTGAGCAACACCCTTTAGCTGATAAGCGGCCAATTCTGCCTTTTCCACCGGCGTCACCCCCATGATCATCAACAACTTATAGACCGCATCAATGAACTCTTGAGGATCTTTATCAACCTTAGAACCATGAAACTCCAAAGGATTCATTCTAGTGAAGTCCCTTACTCTAGATGCCATTGTACCCATATTTGGGTTCACGAGAACCGCAACCTCCCTATTGGCTTGAGCCGTCATGGCTTAGGCCAACACTTGAAAATCAGCCCTAAACTCCACATTAGTTATTTACTCGGCTAAAGGATCGACCGGAACTTGAGGAGCTTAAGGAGGAGCTTCTTGTTCCGCATTCTCCCTCACATTCCTTCTATCATAATCTCTTCGAGTATCCATCTCTTGTAGAGTATAGGATAAGGATTAGGATAGAGACTTTATAGAGTTGAACTCTATGGCACGACTAGTAATGAAAGAAGTAGAGTTTCCTAAACATCTTGTAGCCTCTCATTGATAAATGTGGAGCGCTTCACACTCATTAACAAGACTCTACTCGACGTGGCTTATGAGATATCCTATGACCTTTCTAAACCTTGTGCTCTGATTACCAAGTTTGTCATGACCCAAGGTAGCTCCTAGGCGTAACATGGCGTATAAGACCCCGAGAGGCCCCATACAAGCATCTTAGCTTTCATCATACAAGATAATAGAATGAAAGAGATTAAGATACATTTTAATTTATCAAAAATTTTATAAAGCATAGTGGAAATCTAAACATCATCTCAAGCCATCTAGTACGTAAGAATAAATTTGGGTGAAGCTCGTACACCATGTTCAAAAACTGAAAGTAACGAAAGATTGAAAATAGATAAATGTCCGATCCTCGAAGCATGAGGACTCACCAAAGCTTGAAATCTCCTCTACAAACTCTAGCTATGAAACTGGGAACCCTGATTGTCAGACCCTACATTTGGAGAAATATAGGCAAAATTATGTGTTAGTAAAAAATATGTACCAAGTATGATAGCCATGCATAAAAACATATAAATACATGCTTAAAATAGATACTTTCATGAAATTGAATGACCAAGATAAAACATGAGATAAGGTGATAGAAAATATGAGTCGTAAAAACATGGTCAATGCACATAGTCATCATCTTAAACATGAATGAGATACTTCCTTGAAGTAACTTTAGTTCATCATAGCTTGCTTGTGGGAAGTAGAATTAACCGACATATAAGACCATGAGAGCTATCATCATGGAATCCGGTGTCTCCCACACCGAAAATAGTTGTCCAACTTGCCAACGTAAGGACTATGAACTTCTAGCTTATGTAGATCCACTAGCTAATGTCTATCTAGACAATCCTATGTTGGCACATAGTTTATGGGACATGGGTAATCATCACTTTTCCACTCGGTACTAAGCTTAGCTTCCACGGAATAGTTCTTATTCATATTCATCCTATCTCTTAAAGAAACATGGGTAATCTCATATTGTCCTTACATAATATGACATAGGTAATTGCCTCTTGTCTTTTAATTAGAGATAATGGGTAATCGCCTCTTGCCTCATCATTATAATAGCTCCTTATCATTGGTTCATTTTAGGTGAGAAAGCCTTTCAACCCTAAGAACCCTTATTATGTGAGAAAACCTTTCACAAATCATGCTTTCATGCGTATATGAGAGATCCTTTCAACAACACAATAATAACAACATCATTGATACTTCACTCTCAAATCATCCTTAAAACATTTACATCAATTTCATTAGAACATGCTTATTCCATATTTCACATTTCATGGCTCAAAACTCACTTTCAATCATCAATATCTAGAAAACAAGGGTTAGACATGGGTTCATGGGAATTCATCATTAAATCATGTAATTATATCAATTCATGCTTGATAGATCATAAACCAATCAAATACATCCATACTTAAAGGAACCCATGACATGGAAGAAAACTGTAACTCAACTGGGGAAATCTATCTTTATAAATTAGAGAATTTGGGAACTCCGTGAATGAAAAGGCTCCATGGATGAAAACTATCATACCTCAATGCCAATATCTTAACTTCAATAGAGAAATTGGAGACTTGACTTGGAACCCTACGTTGAACCCTTCTTCTCCAAGATTTCTAGAAAGAGAAATATTTGAGAGGAAGACTTGTTCTTCTTTTGTATATTTGAGAGAATGAATTGTATGGGTTGATTTTGGGGTTAAAATCACTTATATAGGGGTTATAGGTAAGGCCAAAATGACATAGTATCAAGATAAAATAATTAGGAAAAGACCCAACTACCTTTGACTTACAACATACGCGAACCCTAGATGGAGGCCCTCACGAGCCATCTGGGCAGTCTTCCCTGAACCAATGGCTTGGGAAGCCCCTTGAACCCTTGTCCAACCTCACAACCAGCTTCATGAGTCATTTTTCCCTTCACGACCCGTCTGGAGTCAGTGAGAAGGGGCTGGCCTTGGGGTGGGCTCTACCTCCCCTCAACGGCCATCACCATAGGGCGTGAGGCTCACCACAAGCCATCTAAGGGCTCGTGGGAGGGGATCCCCTCTTGGACAAGCACTGGAAGGCTCCATGAGCACCACCACGAGCCGTGGTGCCTTTCACGGCCCTCCAAGTGTGCCATGAAGGATGCTTTGGCTCAGTTATGGGCTGGTGACCTCCCACTTTGCCCTTTTTCTAGACTTCTTGATTTCGAGGTGTTACACGATCAAAGCAATGTTTAGTAGTAATTACATAAATAATGTTATACTTTAAGAAAATTATACTTCTTGGATTGGAACAAACTATTACTTATGGATTGCTGACACACAGTCAACAACTATATAGAAGAATGGAAACACTTCTTAGTTTGGAACTATGACGATCAAAACAATGTTCAGTAGCAATTGCTTAAAAAATTATTCTTCAAGAAAGTTATACTACTTGGATTGGAGCAATTTACTCTTGTATTACAACACTTAATTACTTATGAATTATTGACACATAATTACATATCAACAACTAGACAGATGTAACACATCGGAAATCATGGAACTTAGAATGGACAAGAGAAAAGGCTTTAGTTGAGTAATAGTGCATGTTTACAGAAGGTTGTAGGGTTTGTATAGTGTGTCACAGGTCATACAACCAACGGTGGTGAAATTTAAACTCAAAGGTTTTGTTACGAAAGGTTTCATGGGTTGTGGACCAGGCCATAAAGCTTTGCACGGACCGTGAAGCTATCCGTGAAAGGGAGTTTGTTAGTTTTAAGTTTTTGGTCAATTTTAAACAATCATATCTCTCAGGACATAATGAATTAGGTGGACTATAACCTATTGAATTAAAGGTCTTTTGAGTCCTCTTTCTAACGCCATAAAGTTTGCCCAATTTCTAGTTTGGAGTAAGAAGTTATGCTCATTTTAGTGAAGCCCTGTTGAGCAGGTAAAATTTCACCAGCTATACGGCCCATGAAGTGTTTCACGGACCATAAAGCCTCTCTTATGAGGTACCATGTCAATTTTTAAGTTAGGGTCATTTTAGTCTTTCCTCAAAGTGTTTGGTACCTAAACTACGTCGTATTAAACCATATTTCAAGATTTATAAAAGTGAATGAAGTCTTAAAAACTACTCATTTCAATTCATTCTCCTAAATTCTCTAAACTTGACCAAATTCCTAAATTCTCTCCAAGTCTTTCTCCAAAAATCTTCTCTCTAGATCAAGGAAGAAGAAGAACCTAGGGTTCTTTAAGTTCAAGTCTCATTTCTTCATCATTTCTTAGGGCTTCAATCAAGGTATGTAGGGAGTTAATCAATGTGTTCCAATCACCCATTGAGTTCCCAAAGTTTCTTCAATTCTCCAATTCAATCTTCCCTGAGTTTGGCATATATCAAGCATATTGAAAGTGACTAAGTAAGACGTGTACTATGCAGAAGCTAAAAATAGTGTATATCTAAACTACGCAAAAACCTAACTAGTCTGAATATATATAATATAATAATAAGTGTTTAGTGATGACTGAAACAACACTTAACAACTCGAGCTGAATCTACTACTATGTTTGAAAAGACTCTACTGAATTGAGTTGCTGGGACATGCCCCCCAGCTAGTCCTAACAAAACCCAAAACTAAAAATAAAGACTAAAATAGAAAATATGTCTATTGTCCTCAAAGTATGAGGACTCACCACAGAAGTAGTTAAAGTCGAATCGAGAATCTATCTAAGCGTGATCTGGATGCTGAGCGTCTAAACCTACATCATGAAATGATGTAGCGCAAAGTATGGGTAATCACTTGGAATGTACTGAGCATGCAGGATATAGATATGTTAAGCTCAACAAAGTATATAAGTTGAACAATACAAAATTGAGCAATGATATAATATGAACAAGGATATAGTAATGTATTAAAGTATAACTGAAAACTAAACTGAACACAATGAACAAGTACTAATCATGAAAGTAACATGTTGAATTGTATACTAATATAAATGCTGAAAACCTGGTCAATGCAGTAAGAGTCTCATTCTGGAAGCTACTATTAACCAACATAAACCACGTGAGCTAAACATGCAATCTAATATATATGCCCCATCAAGAGGACCCATTATACCTTGCCAGGGGTATAGAGGCATGACTGTGGTATGATCACTAAAAATAATGCCCAACAGAGGGGACTTATAAACCTACGTGGGCACATAGTTTTGGGACTTTGAGGGTACGCTAAAACCTAGTCCAACTCGGTACTAAGTCTACTCCCAACTGAATATTCATGAAGCTAAAATGCACTAAATACTGAATATCTCAAAATAGACATGCTAACTGAGAATGCAACATTTATATACTATGAATATAACATTTAAAATCTAAAGCATGAATTTCTGTTTGACTGGCCTAACAAGTATAATTCATGAACTAGGATAAATTTACACAAGCTAGAGTTTTGAGTTCTATGCAAGGAATGATACTAATTATCAAGAAACAAGTTATTTAGATCAAAGGAGCCATAATCACAATAAATCTTAAAAATCTAGAAACCCTAGGTTTGAACAGTTTATGAGTATCTAAAGAACTAACTGAATTCTAGGGACCTAATGGGTGAAAGGAACCCACTAGTGAAATCCCACATACCTGGTGATGAAATCTACGGAGAAATCCTTTGGATTTTGGGCTGAACTTTGAAGAACACCGCTGATTGTTCTTGGAAGAAACTGACAACTTTTCCTCTTCTTTTTGCTCTAAGTTGGGTGATTTTTTGGAGAATGAGCGTTTTGGGTATGTATGACTAGGTTATTAGGGTTAGACTGAGTTAAATGATGTAGTTTAGGCATCAAATGACGTAGTTTAAGTGCCCAACGCATAGGGTAAAGACAAAAACAACCCTTACTTAAGGGTGACAAAATGCCACTCATGATGGGACTGACTGGCCGTCGTTTGAACCATTGCCCGTCAATTGGGTCGTGGTTGTAGCCCTGCCCAACATGGCTCTACTGAAATGAGCATAACCGTTTACTCCAACCTTGGATTTTAGCAAACTCAGTGGTGTTGAAAAGAGGATTCAAATATCTTTAATCTGATAGGTCATGGGCTACCTAATTCATTTTGTGCTAAAAGATATAATTGTTTGAAGTTGACCCAACATCCTTTATTTCCAAATAACTGCCGATCCTCACCAACCGCCAGACCTACGGTCCGTAGGTCAAACCACGGACCGTACTGGTGAGTCATTTGTGGGATCAGAGACCCCTAAATCTTGGACCCCAATGATGGGACCCCACCTACGGACCATGGGTACATCGACGGACAGTGGACCACAGTTGTAGGTCTCATATCCTTGGATATGAGGTGTTACAAAACATATTAAGAAAAAGCAAACTTACATTTCTCCCAATCAAAATGACCCGCATCAACCGCCCTCTCTTCCTTCCATTGTTCAAACCAAATTTGAGAAACACCCTTAAGTTGATAAGTGGCCAACTGTGCCTTCTCAACCAAAGTCACACCCATAATTCTTTATTATCTTGTAAACCTTAACAATGAACTCTTGAGGATTGTCCTGAACTTTAGACTTAAGAAATTCCAGAGGATTCATCTTAGTAAAGTCTCTCACTTTAGTTTTTGTCGTACCCACATTTGGGTTCACGGGAGACATAACCTTTTTATTTTCTTTAGCCGTCATAGCTTAGGCAAATGCGTGAAATGTGGCTCGAAACTCATCATTAGACACTTGCATGACCAAAGGGTCGATCGTCACTTGGGGAACCTCTTGTCTCACATTTTCATGAACATTCCTTCCCATAGGATTCCTTCGTGGAGGCATATTCTTTAAAGCATAAATAGGGGTTAGGAGAGGGGGACTTTTATAGATATAAAATCTATGATACGACTTTAGAGTAATGAAAGAAGTAGAATTTCTTAAACATCTTATAGATACCTATTCATAAATATGGCGCACTTCTAACACAGGAACACGACTCTACTCGATGTGGCCTATGCGACATCCTAAGACTTTTCTAAACCTTGTGCTCTGAATACCAAGTTTGTCACGACAATACACCCTAGATGTGACATGGAATATAAGACCCCGAGAGGCCCTACACAAGCCACTTAGCATACATCATACAAGATAATAGAAATAAAGATTAGAAAAGATAACATTTTAAACATCAAAGTAGTTTAGCAAAGTGGAAGTCTAAATAAATTTCAAAAGTGATCTAACACATCATAAGCAAGGTAATTGGGACGTAACTCATATATCACATACAAGTCTAAAATAGAAATGACATAAAGCAATAAAAAAATCTCGGTCCTCAGAACATGAGAACTCACCAATCTTCCAAAACCCAAAAGGATCAACTAGCCACGAACGGAGGGAGAAGAATCGTCAATCCCTATATTAGTGAAACAATATAGGCCTAAGTATGTATTATTATATGGAATGTACTAAGTATGAGGGGACTGCAATAAAACATGAGATATGATCATAAGGGGACATAATTGAATACATGATATGCATGAGCAATTTTAAACATAGTAAAATCATTTTAAAAGATTCATAAATCATTGACTCGGTCAATGCATCTTTAAATTATAAAGAAGCTTTATAAAATATTAGTAATTAACCTAGTTCATTTTTTGGGAAGTTTACCATCAACCGACATAGACCATGTGAGCTATAACATGGAATCTAGTGTCTGCCCCACATAAAAAATGGGTGTCCTCACTTACCAAGGTAAGGATCTAAAGTTTGGGTTAAAGTAGATCCACTGGCTAATGTCTATCTAAGACCATCATCCTATGGTGGCACATAGTTTATGGGACATGGGTAATCGCCGCTAGTCCACTCGGTGCTAAGCATAAATCCACGGAATAGTCATTAATCATATTCATATTATCATCCATGTAAAAGTACAATTAAGATACTAATCCAAACTAGAAACATCATAGAGTAGCTCCTTAGACCATGCATGAGAAACCCTTTCGCTATCCATGATCTTTTCATAATAGCTTTGTAATACCCATAATCATTAAATTCATACTAAAAATACCCTACTACTATTGGAAATAATTTTAAATTTATGATCTATAATCATTGATGACATATCCAGATACAACACTAATCAAGACTTAATTTAGGAAAATAGCCCAAAAGAACTAAGGGAAAATCTAGATGTCATTCATGTCATGTGGCCAATCTTCATAGAACATATAGATACATTCATCAATAAGCTTACATATTTCATACATATTGATTTCATGAAAATATGCAAGATTTCCTAAAATTATATTCATAGGTTCAAGCTTCTTTATAAATTCATGCAAGTTAGGGTTTATAGTCAAAATTCATAGACCAATGCATGAGTTCACATGGAATTAGTTGAAAAGCATGTAATTAAGTCTAAATCATCAAAATAATTTCATAATCAAGTAATTGAATCCATACAAATATAACCCATAAGAAATTGAGAGAAAACCTAATTAATTTTGGGAAATTGAATTGGAGAATTGAAGAAACTTTGGGGACTCAATGGGTGATTGGAACCCAAATATGAACTCCCTACATACCTTGACTGAAGCCCTAAGCAATTATGAATAAAGGAGACTTGAACTTGAAGAATCCTAGCATCTTCTTCTTCCATGATCTAGAGAGAAGATTTTTGGAGAGAACCTTGGAGAGAATTTAGGAATTTGGTCAAGTTTAGAGAATTTAGGAGAATGAATTGAAATAGGTAGTTTTTAAGACATAATTCACTTTTATAGATCTTGAAATAGGGTTTAAAATGACGTAGTTTAGGTACCAAAGACTCTGAGAAAATACTAAAATGAACCTAACTTAAAAGTTGACGTGGTGCCTCACGAGAGTGGTTTCACGGACCGTCTAAGGCTTCAAGATCCGTAAAACACTTCACGGGCCAAATATAGCTAGTGAAATTTCACTTGCCCGACAGGGCTTCACTAAAATGGACATAGCTTCTTACTCCAAATTAAAAATGAGGCAATCTTGGTGGCGTTGGAAAGATGAGTCAAAGACCTTTAATTTTATAGGAAACATACCACCTACATCATTATGTGATGTGAGATATGATTGTTTGAAGTTCACCCAAAACTTAAAACTGATGAAAGTTCCTTTCACTAACAGATTCACAGTCCGTGCAAAGCTTCACGACCTGGTCCACGACTTGTGCAACTCTAAACGGCCCATGAAACCCTTCATAACAAAACCTTCAAGTTTTACATTCACCGGTGTTAGTTGTACAACCCGTGACACCCTCTACGGGCTGTACAACCTTCTGTACACATGCACTTGTACTAAACTGAATCCTTTTCTCTTTTTCCATTCCAAGTTCCATGATTTTCGAGATGTTATATTTATCTAGTTGTTTATAGGTAATTGTGTGTAAGCAATTCATAAGTAATTGAGTGTTGTATTACAAGGGTAGATTACTCCAATCCAAGTAGGATAACTTTCTTGAAGTATAATTTTTCTTAAGCAATTCCTACTGGACATTGTTTTGATCGTCATAGTTCCAAACTAATAAGTGCTTCATTCTTCTATATAGTTGTTAACTATCTGTGAACAATTCATAAGTAATAGGTTGTTCCAAACCAAGAAGTATAATTTTCTTGAAGTATAAATTTTTTTAAGTAATTACTACGAGAAAATGGTCTAAACCCCCCTCCCAAATCTATACCTGAAATTCCAACTACACACTCTAACTTAATGGGTTTCCTATTACCTCCATGGACATTTTAAAAGTGAAATATATACCTCCTTAAAAAGTCATAACCAAATTTATGTTAAGTAGTGAGATACACTCACCTGCCACATCATTTTTTTAGTAAAAAAGTTATTATTTTTTGTCTTTATTTTATATTTTCATTTTATATTTTCCTTTCTCATTTTTTCTTTTGTTTTTAATCCTCTTTTGATTTTTCTTTGACACCAACTTTTTCTCCATTGATATGAAACCCAGAAGCACATTACCTTCTTCTTTATAATGTTTTCTAAAACAAAAATTTGGTGGTTGTTACACCATTTTATTAATTATCAAAATTAAATATTACAAATCTCAAAAAGCATTAAAAAATGTTTGAACCAGTCTACTATGATCAGCTCTATCTATTCCTCTGTAAGCTTTCCTAGTTTTTGGATTTCTAAATTCCTCAACAATCCCAAGGGGTTTCCATTGTCGCCGGCACCTCCTCGCCGGCACCTTTAATGATGTTCGCAAGGTTTTATTTTATTTTATTTTCATAATTTTAGTAAATTTTCATTCAATTAATAATGATAATATCATTGAATCGAATTTGATTCTGCCAACCGAAGAATTAGATGACAACATTGATAAGTTCGTGTGGTCAAGTAGTTTTCAAAAAGTGGGTCACATATTGAAGTTGGATATGAAGGCAAATTTAAAGTAAATTTGTGATTTGAAGTATAAAAAATTATTTTGCTATTTTTAATCTCGTTGTCATTGTCACTGTCTACGAAAAGTATTTTTTAGCGTTTTAGAAATTAATCTATCTGTCTCACTTTTAAATATTTCTTAATTTACTATTACTCAAAATTCAATAACAACACGTACTATGATAGATCTGGAAAAAAAGAAGGTGAAAATAGTGGTATAGCAATGGTAAACTTAGTATGTGAGAATGAAAAATTGAAGTTTATGATTAAAAGGAGAGTTGATTTCTTCTGAGAAAAAAGAGAGGAGAAATATATGATTAGTGATAGTTGAATAATGAAATAAGTTTATGGCATTTTCCAGATAAGTTTTGAAGAGAAAAAAAAAGAAGACAAAAAAAGTTAAAAAGAAAAGAGAAATAGAAGTAAAAGATAACATAATTTTTTTAAAAATAAAAATTAGAAACTTAGGGTGTGTTTGGTATGAAGGAAAATGTTTTCCTGGAATACAAGTTGATTTTTGACTTATTTTCTCATGTTTGGTTGGTGACTAGAAAATATTTTCCGAAAAATATTTTTAGTATTTGATTTATGAATGAATTTTTTTTTTGAGAAATATCTTTTATTTTTACTAGAGTAGAAAATAGTTTTTGAAATTGAAAATATTTTTTTAAAACAAACTTAAATTTTTTTGGGGGTTGGGGGGGTGGTAGGGGTGGGTGAGGGGGGTAGAGGTGAAAACTAGAATTTTTGAAGTTGAAATTATTTTTTAAAAACAAACTTAATTTTTTTGGGGGGTGGGGGCTAATAGGGGGGTGGGCGGGGGAGGGGGGGTCGAGGGTTGGGGTGGAAAAATAAATTTTTGATGTTGAAAATATTTTTTTAAAACAACCTTAAATTTGTTTTTTGGGGGTGGGGGGTGCTGGTAGGAGGTGGTGGGGAGGGGGGGCTGGTAAGGGGTGGGTGGTTGGGAGGTCGAGGGTAGGGGTGAAAAAATGAAATTTTGAAATTGAAAA
>JAJOOS010003537.1:0-21544 GCA_029582725.1 Solanum chiquidenum | reverse complement strand
GCTAAACAAATTTCCGGTAACTTCCGAAGCACATTTTTAAGAACTTTTTGGGTCATTTCAAATATAATCATTTCATTAAGTTCTCGACTCCAAACTCACATATGAGGCTCTAGTTTCACTCTATCATTTTCCGAGTCGTTACACCCACTTTCAATCATCTATTGTTTTAGCTTCCGCATAGTATGTCTTTCTCAATATGTTACAGTATGCTTATGATATGCCAGCTTCAGGGTTAGCTTGGGTTCACTCATGATCCTAGGTCATGTGTTACGTCAAAGAGGTATCCTCGGTATAGACAATAATAACTAATCCTCTCAAGAAACCCACACACAAATTGTTAGTGTACCAGTGCGGTACCCAAGACAATCATAGTTAGTATTTATACCAAACATGGTATTCAATCTACCGTTAATATTCTTGTATTGACGTGGTACTCGAGACAACCAAAAATCACAAACAACATGTACAATTACAATCACAACGAACAAAAATACCTAAAACCACAAGTAAAGTAAATAGGTTCATTGCATGAGATTAGCAACATGATGTCATTTCACATTCTTCCTTATGTTTTTCTCAACATGCATTACACGAGTAATATTATAAAGTAGTAGATATGCATATATACATAAATTGGAAAACATACAATTATCATCTACCTCAAATTAAACTTGAATGCTCGAGCATTCCATTTTCTCAGAACCTTAGCTTATTCTTGATCGAAAAAAAGAATAAACACAACATTCAATAAAAAACAACCTAATTATACCCAAATTAATTATAATCAAATTATATCCCAAAGGCAAATTCATGATCATTCTGGCCAACCCAAGACTTTTCCCACTATTAAATCAAGTTAAAACCCTCCCGCAAGAGTAATATCCCAAATTCTAAGGCTTAAAAATTAATTTACAAGACAGGGAAGTAATGAACTTACCTTTACCAAAAAAATTGGTGGAAAATTGAGTAGAATCTGTCCTATTTCATCTCTCTCAATCTCAAGAACAATTATGCCAAAAATATAAGGTGATGGAACTTTTTCTGCATAAAATCCCAACGTATTCCGCTATAGCAACCTGAACCGATATAGCGACCCCACTATAGCACCTGCGTACTCCTGTTATAGCGGCCTGCCGCTCGCTATAGCATATCACGCAAACTTCAAAGATTCAAAACTCCTTGAAAAGTTTAATTTTCACAACATACCTTATTCCAATGACGTCCCTAGCTGCCCATTCACGTCTAGTTCGATTTCAAGAGCTTAACTCACTCAAATTCAATTCCTCAAAGTTCTACGGATTCCTTAATGTCTTGGCTACTAGAAAATGTAAATAAGGCCTAGAATTTTCCACCCATCCATTTCCAGATATCCCTAGACCTCACATCACTCTGATTTTGTCTAAGACTAGCCTAGATTAGAATTTTTAAGTCATTATCCAAAATGTTTTGTTTCACCAATGGCCTAGTCATAATGACCAGGACGAATCATTACAAATAACCCACACTATTTTCACCTCCATCGCTTCGTGTCCCTTTACTTCTCAACTAAAAGTGTCGGTTTCAAGTTTTGACTATGAAGTTGCTTATTTATGACACAAATTAAAATTAGTCTAACTCAAAAATGAATACAGAATATCACATGAAAAACAATGGAAAAATATATAACCCACACTATTTTCACCTTCAATGTTCCACGTAATACTAGTTTGTGTCGAGAAGAGAGAATATGTTGCATAGAGAGTCACGAAGGCTAGTTTGTGTTGCTTATGACCGAAAGTAATGTAAAATTTGGGAAACAAGGTTGACAAAATGTTTAAGTCACAGTTAAATTAAGAGTAGTATAGTAATTTTAATATAATCTTATTGGGTTATCAGTTTAACCATTAATCAAAACTATAGAACCATAAATCAAATCGATAATCCAATAATTGTTCTCATTAATATTAAGACACCTGAATCTAAATGCACGTATGAATGATTAAGATTTATCTGTGTATCTGAACACTGAGTGATGATAGTTTATTTTCTTAACATCCGAATATGCTGGATCAAAAAAAATTGAAGTATAATTATATAAAGATTACAAAAATAATAATATACTTAATATAATCAAGATAAAATTTAAATAATATAGTAATTAAATAGTATAACATTAATGTGTTGGAGAAAATATTAATATATAACAATAAGACTATTAAACTAATAAAATATGAAATATTATGGTATGTTTCATCCAATACATCAAATTAATCAAAATTGTCACGCTCCGAGTCTACATCCTGGACGTGGCCGATACTCGAGAACCATTTTGTCCCCCAAGCGAATCCCTGACCCGACTGACTACTTAGTGGAAGACTTACTCAAGTGATAAGGGGCTTAAAAATATAATTTTGAACATTTAAACTCAAAGTAAATACTCAACTCAAATTGTCTGTAAAATACTCAATAAAATAAATATAATAGTTTGAAAAAATATCTCAAGGGAAAAGTAAATATTGAAAGACAACTCTATCTATCTATGAAGCCTCTACTAATAAAGAAGGGTGTCGGGACAAGGCCACGATATCTCAAAACTACTAACTAGAAAGTAAATGTGAAGTCCTCTAAAATGCAAGGAGGCTTATCAAGAGCTAGTTGAAGTGTAGAGTGATCTCAATGAAACGTTTGTTGATGATTCTAAACACATGTATCTGCATCATAAAAAGATGCAGGTCGAATGACATCAGTACATTGAATGTACGAGTATGTAATATAGCCGAAGTGAAATAACTTAATGAAAGGACTATAATAGATAAAATATACTCAAGTTAATGTAAAGAAATAAATGAATTAAATCATTTAGAGTTTTACAAAATACTTACTCATCTTTGAACTCAACATAATAAATGATATATCAAATACACTTTAACTTTAATTGAGAGATTCCCTAATCGACAACTATCATTATGAGCTACGTGATGATACAATGTCTCGTCCACGCTATCAGAATTGTCATGTACCTTGTCAAGATATAGCACACCTCAACAAAGTGGATCCACAATGTAATAAGGATTCATTTAAAAAGTATGATCATTTACCCATGTTGGCAGACATGATTTATGAGGATTTTGAGTTGTCTGAACTCATCTCCATATCGGTGCTCAATACTACTCCCAATAATATATTGAAGCTCAAATGTATAAAACATACTCTTTCTCTGTTTTGAGGTAATTACTCAAAATAACCTTTTAAAAGAGGTAACTGCTCTGAAATATCTCTGAACTCATCAACTCATTTAGAAATCAAAGTTTCTCTATTCTCAATGTAAAAACCGATACCTTTGGAAATACCTTGTGTAGCACCTCGCAAGTTGAAATAACTAGGAAGAAGCTAATAATTGGAAATAGTCATTTTTGGAAAGAATGAAAATCTAGAAATTTGTTTAAGTTAGGAAAAGTCGAGTTTTGGTCAACTTCAAACGGCCATAACTCCAAGCTCATGATAAGTTAGGTGTATTTTCAGATATGGTTGGAAATTTTTTGGAATTATCTTTCCAACACCGCCGAGTTTGCGCGATTCTGAGTTTGTATGAGTAAGTTATGCCTTTTGGAAATTGGGTTGTTGGATTAAGGAAAGTCTAATCCGGATTTTTGGAAGGGTAATTTAGTCTTTTTCTTACCCAATTAATTTAATTCATTTTAGTGAATTAATTAAGGGTCAAATCAGAAGGAGATCAGTTTAGTCAATTGGAAATTCACGCTAGGCCTTGGAGAAAACAGAAAAGAGGAGAAATGAGAGGAAAAACTCAAGGTTCGCCAAGAACGATCGATTTTGGTTGTGGATTCGCTAAGGAATTCATCTTACAAGGTATACGCGTCTTTCATATCATTGGGTTTGTTCACCCACGCGCCAAACATTTTTAGTTCAACGAAATTTATCCTAAAAGAGTTTGAAAGTTGATGTTCTTGACATGTATTCTTGAATTTGAATGTTGTTTTTGAATTGGGATGAATTGAGGAGTTTCTGAGATCTTTGAGTCGAATTATAGAGTTGTTTTGAGTTAGGTTCTTAGGTACATATGCTGGGTATCTGAATCTAAAGAGTTATTGAAAAAAATATTCGAATTTAGGTGAATTAGGGCTGTAAAATAGAGAAGGAAAAAATCGAGCGTGATCTGGCACGTCGCGGACTTGCTCCCCCAGTGACCAAAAAGTTTCTCCGCATCGCGGTTAAGATGCGGACTCCTCTGTCTCAAAATTTAATTTCGAAAGTAATTATTTAAAACACCTCCGCATCGCGGACTTGTTCCAAGATAGTGATTTCGTGACTTTTCTCATGTTTAGCTATTTAAGATCATTCCTAAACATCATGTGATCCTTCCTATCACAAATCAAAATCCTTGAATCCATAGTTCAATTCAAGGACCAGTTAAGAGTCAAGTCAAGAGCAGTTAAGATCAAAGTCTAGAGAAGTTCTTAAAGTTTTCCAAAAGTCTTTTGCAAACGTTTTAACTTTGTTTTAAGACTTAAATTTTAAGTTCAGTAAATAGCAAAGCTTGAAGTTCATTTCTTCAAACGTATATGGGGACTATGTATTCCCAAAGGGTTTAAAATGTTTTCACATTTAAACAAGAAAGGAAACCTCGATTTCCAAAGAGCCTTCAGGCTAGTTTTCAGAAAAGAGTAATCGCTTTATAAATGAAGTAAGAGAGGAAACTTTGATTTCCAAGATAGCATTTGAGTTAATTTTTTGAGCACTAATCTCAAATCACAGAAGAAGTATGTTTTTAAAACATAAGAGCTAATATTATATTATTTTTGGGAGTAGTATTGAGCACCGATATGGGGGAGAGTTCAGACAACTCACAGCCCCCATAAACCATGTAGCCACCATGGGTTGAAAATGGTCATACTTTTTAGATGATTTCTTTAGTGCTTTTTAGCATAGACTGGTGGATCCACTTAGTAGTTCAAGTTCTATACCCCCAGCAAGGTATAGGACGGCCTTGGCAGCGTGAGGCAAAATGGTGTATCATCACAATAGCTCTTACATGATGGTTGTCGGTTAGAGAAACTCCTACAAAAGTTATTGTATTCTTATAGACACAGTATTTGTATTTTTACATACATTTCAGAGTTATATGTATCTTTGCATACACACAGAGTTGACATCATGTTTTAAACAACTTTTCTTTATATTGCATTTGTTTTAAACTGCTTTATATTGAAATGAATTCAGTTATGTTGAGTTGAGTTGAGCCAGGTAAGTTCTTTAGTTTCTTTTCAAGCCTATGTTGTGCATTCCATCTCGCATACTTGTACATTCAATGTACTGATGCCAGTTGGCCTGCATCGTATTATGATGCAGATACAGGTAACTAGGATCGACATCCAACGCATCGTTGATCCAGTGAGCACTCCAGAGTCAGTTGGTGAGCCTCCTTGCATTTCGGAGGACTCCTTTTATTGCTTTCAATTATTTCATTAGTTCATTAGTTCATTAGGATGTCGTGGGGTTTGTCCCAACATCTATATCAGTTGTACTGGAGGCTTTATAGACAATCATATGTTAGTTCTTTAGTCTTTTCATTTCATCTTATGTTAAGACTTAAGTTGCCATTTTGGCCAAGTTGAATGTTTGACTTTTAAGCATTCTCAGTATTTTCTTTATTCAAGTGAGTATAGTGTTTGATCATTATAAGTACGAATATAGTCTTCCGCTGAGTAAGTAAGTCAGGCGAAGGTTTCGCTTGGGACCAACAATGGTATTCGAGTGCTAGCCACATCCGGGGTGTAGGCTTGGAGAGTGACACATTATTCCCTTATACGCTTACTCAACATATTTGAAAACTCTTTCTCAAAAGTATATCAAAAATCATATTGTGATCTGATCATTAATGACTCGAGAAATCATACTACATAAACATTGATAGCATATCTAGATACCACACTACTTAAACATTGATGGGATCAGAAACTCAAGAACTCAACATCAACTCATCTCAAGAATACTCAAATCTAAAGATAGAATCCTAGTTACTCTTTTACTCATTTGAAAGTAGATTTAGGGCGTGAGGACGAACTAGTCCAACACTATGATATCCTTACATACCCGGAAGAACAAAGCTATTGAAGAGGTTTGAAGAAAAACTTGATTGAAAGACTTGAAATCCTAACTTTTGTCTTTCTTGTGATTTTCTTGGAGATAAAGGATTGAGAAGAACCTTAGATTGAAAACCTTAGGATTCTTTAAGAGAATGTTGAGCTTGGAGCCTTTAGATCTTGAGAAATTGGAGACATCCATTTCTTGGAGTTCTTGATCTTTAAAAGAATAAAAATTGAGGGTTTTGAGAATTGTTATATGTATAATGATGTTATTAGGTTGTAAGACGTACTTAGGGAAGTTGATTTAGGGTAAAAGGTCAATAAAACCCTTACGGGAAATAAGAAAATCCTAAATATAAAAGAAAACGACCTTTTAATGAATAATATCGGTCAAATTGGCGATCTGGAGGTCTTTTCGTCAAAAATACTCGATGGATCGCCCATTGGGACTTTAGATCGCCCAAATAGACAAAAGCTTAAGATTTTCGGGATATTTCGGCGAGCTAATTCAGCGATTCGCCAACCCATTCGGTGGATCGCCGATTGAGCAAGTAAGTTTGCCCAATTTTCTAGCTCGGTATGTTCCAGTAAAACAACCATAACTTTTTATTCCAAACTCGGAATAAGGAAAACTCAATGGCGTTGGAAAGAAGACTCATAGACCTTTAATATGATAGGTCATAAGCCACATAATTCAGTATATGCTGAGAGATATGAGTGTTTGAAATTGACCTTTATATGAACTCATGCTATAACTTAACTAATAAGGACAAGTGACATAATCTTATCCGTCAATCTGATATTTAATAAATGTCTGGTCGGTGGATAAGATTATGACACGTGTGTGTCTGTTAGTATAAATGGTATATATGCTCCAGTTTTTGGATGACAGGGGTAACAATGTCCCAAAAGTATGACGGAGGGTATCTACATGTCATTTATGATAGTTCGAGAGTATAATTGTCCTTTTTTTCTAAAATAATTTTAAAAACTGTTAACCTAATAACTCAATAGTATTTTTCTCGATTAAACTGATTTATGCACACTTTTAATCGGAATATGAAAAATGTGACATAAATTGACACGTAGATGGACAATACAATTGTGTGTGAAATAAATTATTTTTAAATATACCACGAAATACTGTTATAGAGTAATAAATACGCATTCATTATTTAATGAACAATGTGAGTTTTCAATCTTTGACTATGGAGCATTCTGGACACTCATCGTAATTAATTGAGCCCCAGCGCGAAATACCAACATCTCATGAAAAACGCATAGTCCATTAAAAGCGTTAATTATTAGCTTTGATTATAAATTGCTTATTCAAAACGCGAATTAAAGTTCGTCAAATCCTATGGAGTATTCATTATTTAATGAACAGTGTCAGTTTTCAATCTTTGACTATGGAGCATTCTGGACACTCATCGTAATTAATCGAGCTCCATCTCGAAATACCAACATTACATGAAAAACGCGTAGTCCATTAAAAGTGTTAATTATTAGTTTTGATTATAAAATTGCTTATTCATGACTCGAATTAAAGTTGGTCAAATCTTAATGCGAATATCATATGAAAAACTATGGCCCACACTCACACACAGAGTGTAGCTCCTTTTTTCTTCTCTATATATATAGAGATCACCTCTTAACCCTACCAACCCAAAATCCCCAAATCACTATCTTAGCTTTTTGATCATCTCGATCATGTCGCTCTCCGCCATTGTCATCCCACCACCTCCACCGTTCGCCGCCGTGAAAAAACCTGTTTTCATCCGTTCTGTTTGGGCGAACAATCTGGAGTCTGAGTTTTCATTGATCCGTAGCTTGGTCGACCGTTTTCCTTTTGTTTCAATGGATACAGAGTTCCCTGGTGTGATATATCGGTCGGACATACGTGCTAAGAACCCGATTGAGCTCTACAACAATCTGAAATTGAATGTTGATGCTCTTAAGCTGATTCAGGTAGGTATCACTCTGACTGATGTTTACGGTAACCTGCCGGACTTTGGCTGTGGTTTTGGTTTCATCTGGGAGTTCAACTTCCGTGATTTTGATGTGTTGCATGATGATCATGCACCGGATTCCATTGAGTTGCTCCGTGATCACGGGTTGGACTTTAAGAAGACGCGTGCTCGTGGTGCTGATACCACCAGGTTTGCTGAATTGATGATTTCCTCTGGGCTGCTTTGCAATGATGCTGTTTCTTATGTGACTTTTCACAGTGCTTATGATTTTGGCTACCTGATTAAGGTTCTTACGGGCTGTAAGCTGCCAGGTGTGTTGACAGAGTTTCTGAAGTTGCTGAAGGTCTTTTTTGGTGAAAGGGTTTATGATGTGAAGTATATGATGATGTTTTTCCCGTACCTTCATGGAGGACTGGACCGGGTTGCAGAAACTCTCATGCTGAATCGCTTGGTTGGGAATAGCCATCAGGCTGGCTCAGATAGCTTGCTGACTTGGCATGTGTTTCAAAGGGTGAAGCAGGTCTACTTAGAGGACAATGAGGCTCGCACCGAGAAGTTTGGTGGTATTCTCTTTGGGTTAGAGGTTCTTTCTCCCTAGATGTAGTGTTCTAATTTCAGAAGTTCTGTACAATCCTTTTACTTAATTGAAAGGAGTTTTAGTTTGGTTAATTTTATGTCCCTAAACTTATAAGTCTGCATGACTATAACTGAATAAAAAACATAAGGGTGGTCATGAAACTTTTGAGTACTGGTAGTTCACCTGTTAAACCCAACTTTACTTTTCAAACTAGAAGGTGTTATTTATTTGGATCAGTAAGGTAAATTTGGAAACTTTACATGTTAAATCAACACTAAAATTAATTAGTCCTTAGACTACTTCATTCATTGAATACAAAGAGTGGGATCATCAGATTTCTGGTCTAGTGGGTTTAAAGCCACAACGAGAATCTGAGTTTGATTCCCGAAAATTACATCGTAGGCTGTTTCCTTATTTCAATTTTTTTTGTGTTTCCTACATGGAATTAAAAATAAGAACATCCTTGTGGTTCGGCTAAAAATTCAGAGAAGAAGCTTGCATATCAAAAATGTTGGTGTTTAGTGCTAGACTGTATTGATAGGTCAATGTTTCGTAAATATTCAAGATTGGAGTAGAAGGATGTGTATAATTTTGACAGTCATAGTGAGTGATTTGTTACTATTTGTCTTGAGATGAGCTATTGAATACTAGATAAGAATCTGCTTAAGTAAACCTTGTTGTGATGGTTGTTCAGAATTCACGTCAAACATGGTGATACAGTTATAAATCGTGGTAATTTATGCTGTGCATCCAATTTCTTCAACCTGAATATATGGTTTAATTGCATCAACAAGATAAATTGGAGAACATTAGATGTTGATTAGAGCTATGAAATTATTAGTCCTAGATGAGTTCACTTAGTGGTACAAAGAGTAGAATTAGTGAATTTGTGAAATTTAGTTTGTGTACAAGATTTGTGTTTCTTGTGAGGACTTAATGTTCATGCTTAGCCAAAAATTTGAAATGTGAATGTTCAACGAGATGAGCTGTGTTGTAAGATTAGAGTTTTTGACTCTTGATGGTTTGGAAGTATTAGCTGTGATATCTTGACAATAATGGGTCGGTTACAGTGGTTTGTCTTTAAGTAAGTAGTTGATTATAGATAATCATCTCTTAAATATTGTTTGTTGCAGAAGTGGTTCAAAATTCATTTAAAAGCATCATTTAAAGTTGTGATGCGGTTGAGCTGGTTACAGGTAGTTTGGAAGTAAATGATGTTGACTTAGTTGGTGAGAGTTCTTTTGTAACAGATGAATTTTTGTAGTTAATTTTTTTGGTGATCGAGAAATTGGTTTGGAGTAGTGTTTGGAAGCGAGAATCAAAGAAAAGTGAGAAATGAAAAAAAAAGCGACAATGGCTCACTTAACCGAAGTGTGAAGTGAAGCACACACTTTTTTCAAAATAAAACACTATTTAGTATAAAAATTAAAAATATTAAATATGCATAGATAAATGATTAAGAACTCAAACTCGTCGGGGTGGCCCAGTGGTTTGGGCTGGGCTTGAGACTTCCATATTGGAGGTCTCATGTTCGAAACCCCTTGCCAGCGAAAGCAAGGGGTTTGACTTTTGGGTCGAGCTCGTCGCACTGGGTTTACCTAGTGCTGGTTACCTCTCTTGTGTGGTTTGCGAGCTATTACATAGGAGCGGGGATTTTACCCTGTGCGCACCCTAAGGGTAGCGGCAGTGGGTTTCCCTTGTCATAAAAAAATGATCAAGAGCTCATCCAAAGGGTAGCGGCGGTGGGTTTCCTTTATCATAAAAAATGATCAAGAACTCAATAGACGTAACATATTTAACAAAACTTTCAATTCTTGGATAAAATAAAAATGTAAATAATAGATACTAGAAATAGATATTGAATAAGAAAATACAACTTGCTACAAGCAAAAATAGAATAATGACTAGAACTCAATAGACCTAACATATTAGGCAAAATTTTCAATTCTTAGATAAGAAAGTAAATAATAGATACTAGAAGTAGATATTGAATAAGAAAATACAACTTGCTACAAGCAAAAACATGACGGCCACAAAACAGTGCAACAAAACAAAAATAGAGCATACGCAGTAGCATTACAAATAGAGGAATCTTAAATTAGAAGAAATAACAAGAGAGTTGTTAGAATAGAAATAGGAATAGTATTTAGTTTCCTACTTGGTAAAGGATTGTATTGTAGTTCTATAAATAGGGTCTCTATGTAACAATGTAGATGCAACAATTCAATAATATTCTTTTTCAATATTTCTCACATGGTATAAGAGCCTCAATGATCTTGGTAAACAATCGAAGAGCTTTCGTTGTCGGCGGACGGCTATTACCCATATATGTTGCTCGTCTGGCCATCGATTATGTTAGCAAAAGTTGTAGCACCGTGCCATCTTTCCGGTGACTACTTGTTCATATTTAATTTGTGTAGCACCGTGCCATCTTTTCGGTGTACTTTTTCATAATTAATTTGTGTAGCAGGGTGCCATCATTCCTGTGACTACTTTTTCATATCTTATATGCGTAGCACCGTGCCATCCTTTTGATGACTTTTTTTAAAATCTGATTTGCATAGCACCGTGCATCTCTTCGGACTACTTTTCATATTTAATTTGCGTAGTACCGTGAATTTTTTTGAACTACTTTCTCATATTTGAGTTGCATAGCACGATGTGTCTTTTTGGTGACTCCTTTTGATTTGCGTAGTTCCATTCGTCTTTTCGGTGACTCCTTAAATCTGATTTGCGTAGTTACATTCGTCTTTTCGGTGACTCCTCAAATTTGATTTGCGTAGGGTTGTGCCATCATTCCCACCCTACCCATATAATTTCTCTTTTCAGTAGGGCCGTGCCATCATTTCGATCGAACTCATATAATTTTATTTCTTAGGCGTATGAGCATGTTCCAACCAGTTTTTCGATAACTTTCTTGTTTAACATTGACTCGTCTATTGATTCCAACATGATCCATATACTTTATACTAGATTGTGAGCACTTTCGGCGACTGTTGCATTGTGAAGAAGTCTATATGGAGCAACCACCTAATTTTTTTGCTTGGGGGGAGTTTAGTAGCCTTGTATGTCAATTGTGTTCAGTCACTCTAACAGTCTTTGCAAGCTTGGTTTGGGAAGTTCAACACCGTAATTTTTTCACTTTGTGTTTTATCAGCATTTTGCATCAAATTCAGTATTTCATGAGAATACCAAGCACATTGAGATTGACTGACATTATGCATCAAATCTAGTATTTCATGAGAAAACTAAGCACATTGAGATTGACTGTCAATTTTGTGAAGTTGAGTGATCAACGGGTAGATATCTCACCAAGCTTCTCATCGGTTCGTGTATTAATTACATTTGTAACAAGCTAGACACATATGATTTGTATGCACTAGCTTGAGGGGGAGTGTTAGAATAGGAATAGTTATAAACAATCCTACTTAGAATAGGAATAGGAATAGTAATAGAAATATGAATAGTATTTACTTTCCTACTTGGTAAAGGATTGTATTGTAGTTCCATAAATAGGGTCTCCATGTAATAATAACGATACAACAATTCAACAATATTTTTTCCCAATATTTCTCACAAGAACAACTGATTGAAAAGAAAAAAATCTACTTAACTTGTGCAATCGAGAAACAGAAAGAGAAGAAGAACCAACGTAAGTATTTTTACAAAGATTCCAGCCGCAATCGACAAAGAAGGGAAAATATTTGGTAAAATTTACGCAAGTGTTTTTACAGAAATTTTTTTAAAAAACTAGTTAGCGCTTGTCTCTAAAAGCGAGCTTTTTCTAGCTTTTATAAAAAGCACGCTTCTTGCGTTTGGGACAGAAGCACACATTTCTTCACCATCACGTCACTTCAAGGCATTAGAGCGACAACCTATTGCTTCGCTTCTCGCTTTAGCAAGCGCTTCAACGTTTTTAACAAGACTGGTTTGGAGCCAACCCATTGGACCAACTTGGGATGATGGTCTCCGTTTAAATACTAGATTTAGTTCACTTACGTAGAACTCAAACTAGTGTACTAAAATACATGCCGCATGCCAATTGAGCATAGTCATCTTTAACATACTTTTGGAATCTAAACTTGGAAATATAATGGTTTATTTGGTTGAACCATTGAAACACACGTGTGCTAACGAACTTGGTATATGAGATTTTGCCTTCTAGGAATTAAGATGAAATTGTCCGTTGTATTGACTTTATATACTTAATTGTATTTTGGTGATTCTTTCCAATTATGTGCTAATACATAATGTCTTTGGAATGTTTCAGTGGAGATTGTGAACTTGGAATGCTTTGCTTTGGTTTCAAATGACACCAGAGCTAAATATTCCAAGTCCACATTCCAACTGAAACATTCCAAAGACATTATGTATAAGCACATAATTAGAAAAAAATAAATCAAAATGCTTCTGTAATCACCAAAATACAATTAAGTATATGAGTCAATACAATGGACAATTTCATCTTAACTTTGAGAAGACAAGATTTTATATAACAAGTTTGTTGATACGCATATATGCTTCAATGCTTCAACCTAATAAGTTGTTGCATCTCTAGGTTTAGATTCAAAAAGCGTGATGAAAATGACTATGCTCAATTGGCAAAGGTTGGTGGTTTGTATTTTAATACAATGGTTTGAGTTCTATGTCAAGTGAACTTAATCTAGTATTTAAATGGAGTAAAGTGAGATCATCATCTACCATTTGGGGTGGCCCAGTGGTTTGGGCTTGGAACTTTCATATTGGAGGTCTCAAGTTCGAAACCCCTTGCCAGCGAAAGCAAGGGGTTTGCCTTCTGGGTCGAGCTCGTCGCATCGGGCTTGTCTAGTGCGGGTTACCTCTCCTATGTGGTTTGCGAGCTATTGCATAGGAGCGGGGTTTTTACCCTGTGCGCACCCAAAGGGTAGCGGCTGCGGGTTTTCCTTGTCATAAAAAAAAAAAAAAGTGAGATCATCATCTTTGAATTTTGTACTGAACATTAGCCCAAATGATTGGCTCAAGACCAATTTCTCGGTTACCAAATAAAAATATGACTACAAAACTCATCGTTACAAAAAACTTTTATTTACAAAGTTAACATGTAATTGATTAGCATCAGTTATTGCATATTGACAAATTCTACCAATTATCCTTGCAGTGTTATCAAAGGCGCACTTAAGCCTTGAAGCGAGGCTCAAAACATGTTGAGCGCTTTGTCTCGCTTAATGTGCTTCAATGTTGTCAGCAAGGTTCTAAAACATATTTTTCCTTGCCAATGAACTTCTTCTAAAGAGACGACACTAAACAATTGATATTTCATTTTAACGTAATTATTTTTCAATTTCTTTGTTCATATATTTTTCATACATGCTTATAAGCTATTAGTCTTAGAGCTAACTAAACATATATATTTTTATTTTTCTCCCTTTGCCTTTTTTTCTTTAAAGTCCACATTTTATTTGCGCTTTGTGCTTGAAGCCCCAATAGACCTTGGAGCTTTTTTGCACTTTTCGCTTTTGACAACATTTTATCCTTGCAAAATTGAGGAAACTCATTCACTTCCAAACTCCCACCCTCCTCCTCTACTACTTTTACGTAAGCATTATATGGTGATATCTCGATTTGGAGCCAAAATGGAATGGTTAAAGAGGACTTATAGAGCTCGTTTGGATTAGCCGATAAGTTTTAAGTGTTGAAACTGTTTTTGTAAATAAGTTGTTATGTATTTAGATAGAATCAATAATAATCAGTTGACGTGTTTGGTAAAAAAATGCTTATAGGTTACTTTTTATTTGAACCCTTAATTTTTTGACAAAAAAATACAAAGTTAATAGTATCTTTATAAAGAAAAGAGAAAACACGGGTATAGAATGAATATGAAGTTGGATCTTTTATTTTGATAAAGATATTTTGAGAATTAAGAAGATATTAAGTATAAAATTGTGAAACTCTTTTGTCAAACTAGAAATACTTATAAGGTGAAAAGCCACAAGTCACGGGTGACCAACTTATGACTTTTGGCTGATTTTTGCCTATAATCATTCAACTTATAAGCACTTTGAGGGTTTACGAGACGCGTAAATTAGCTAAAAAGTGCTTATAAGCCAGCCTATAATCTTAGCCAAACACCCTCATAGTAATTTATTGGTTGATTTATATCCAAAATGCTATTGCGAGAAATTACCAAAAGTTTGTTTATTAAGAAGCCAAGGAATTTAGGGATAACAAATGTGAGTTAAAAGTTTTCACCTCTGTCTACTGCTCTTCCATTAGAGTTATGTGATGGATTCTTGGATATGAAGCACGGTAGAAATTTCTTTTAGATTTTCTTGTTTTAGGTGCCCAAAAGAGCTCCAAGTTGTTTCTCTCGATCCGGGCCTTCCTCTTATTTGTTTTGCCATCCGAAAACAGGAAGAATTTCCCATGCTAGTTGAAGTTGAGCTGCCCTGTTTCCATGCATACAACATTTGCTTGGGTTTTCAAAAGAATAATCTATTTAGTACTTTATCAATCCTTACAAAAATAGAACCTACTTGAAATCTATTTTGAAATTTATCAATATATTCTTGATACTTCAACAAATTTCATCTTAATTTGGAAACGTAATTATGATTTTAAATACAATTTCTTAACTAAGGGACATGAATCCGGTCTTCATAAATATGCTTACAACGACCTTTTTTCTCTGGTCGTTAAATCCATTTTTTGCTCAACATTATTGACGAGATAATATCCCGTCCTTAAAAAGTAAAATAACCGGTTGTTAAAAATTAATTAATCTATAAAAAAGGATGCTACTATTTCCTTCCTTTCTTTCCCTCCAACCCACCCCTCCAAAAGAAACCCTTAGGCTTTAATAGAAACACACCCCCTGTTTAAAAGAACTAGTCATCTGCTCCGTTCCAACATGTTCATCTGTAATTGTTATCAAAAGTATCACCTTAGTCAGCATCCATTGTTCATACCAGGTTTCTTCTCAAGATAAGGTTAGAAACTTACCCTTTTTGTATGTTAATTTTGGTTCAAGTTAATAGGGTTATGATTGCACTTGCAAGTATATGGATGTTGGTTTTTTCTTTCATGATGGTTGATCAAGAATTTGCGTCATTATCTATTTCAATTTTCCCTAATATGGATTTAAGAATTTTTAAATTTTCTTAACCTGAGCTAACGAAACAAAAAATTATGGCATGGTCGATTTCAATGTGCAATCCCCATATAATCATCTTTATTTATTCCACTGCTTTCGATTTGTGTTATTCTTTTGCTTTCTCCTTGACAATGACCAGGAGGAAGGCCATCCCATAAAAGAGCAAGGAAGAAAGTTTTAAACTCTTCCTCTCTTTAAGAAATAACGATTGCAAAATAATCTTCCTGTTCCTAAACCAATTTGAGTACAAATTGCAGTTATCTCCTTTATCAACATTGGAGTCATCATTCAATTCTTTTAATGTGAAGAAACTTGATGGTATACATGCTGCTTGTCGTTGATATTTTCTTCTTCGTCTGAATTTATCCCTTTTCACTTTGTAAATGGTTTATTTGTCTATTCAACAGCCGCTTTTGCTGTAGATCCTCTTTATCATCAGACATCAGCTTAGTTGATGAAGGTGGTGCAAAGGATTGCCGTGTCCTTTTTGGTTCATTTGAGGTACCCTGGGAAGTCTGTACCCGAAGCAATTCCACATGATAGATCAGAGTCTATTGATATAAGTGTTGCTAAAGGTTTGTGGCTTTGGAATTGTATGTGGTTTTGGGTTATTCTTTCATTTAGATGCTGGAAGGTTCTTTTTATGTGATCCACTATCAATTGATTGTTAATAGGCCTTCTCTGTTAGTATAGAATGTGTTGAAGGAATGATGTTGAATATGCCCAAGAAGGATGAGACATCTCCCCGTCTGAGGCATATATTTGTCAATTTGGTGGAGAGTTGCCGGAGCCAGCTGAAACAGATTCCACCAGAACAAACTTTTGAGTCATTCAGCCTAAATATGGATGTTGATGCATTTGACAATTGAAGAGCCTGACCCTATGGATCGTGATTATGATGGAAGAAGTTTGTCAGATCAAGGCTCTCACAGTGTTGATCAAATTTCTTTAAACCAACAGGAGATGGAGAACACTTTACTTTTTGTTTCCTTCAACACTAATTTGAAATTGACGCCCTTGAAAACAGAACAACTGAAAGTTGGTATGTCTTTTTGTTTGGTTTCCCACCCGGTGTCCAGCACCCACATTGGAGCCCGACTAAATCCGGATTCGTGCCGGGAAGTCCCACATTGGGGGGGGGGGGAGGGGCATGACAGTGAACCATTTACTTTTCCCGATGCTGAGGATGATGACAGATCTGATGATTACTTGTTTTGTAGTCCAGGATTTTCTTCACATTTCCTGGGCTGGTCCTTATCATTGGAAGCATCAGAAGGTGAATGGTAAGCTTCCATAGGAATACCAGAAGGAATTGTAACTTTTCCAATCCTCCTCTCTCCAGTAGCCTTGATATGAAGATGGATCACCAGTAAAATCTTAGAAAACAAAGAGTGGAGAAGCAGAATCTGAAATTGCTTTCACCAAAGCTTTCGACACTGATCTATCACATGGCTTTTCTCCTCCAAAGAATCCCATGTTACTACTACTTCCAGAAAATAAACACCATGTAACAGGTTACTTCCAGAAGATTGTCATTATCAACCTAAAATCTTGTGAAGCTGTTTCTTTGAGCCAATGTCACGGTAACTCTAGTCACTTTGACGAGTCTGTTATGTGCTGACTACCTTAGAAAAATATTATGATTGCATGTATTCTTTTGCTTTAGTGCCTTGGAAGGAGAGGAAAGCAAATCCCAGGTTAGATAACTTTTATGGCCATCCGCCCCAAGAGGTTAGTTGGAGGCATCAATTGAGAGCGTTATGGTTGAAGGAGGGGGACTTTAATACTAAATTCTTTCACAGGGCAGCAGTAGCAAATAGAAGCTATGTGGGGGAGGAAGTAGTAGAGGAGGCAGTTGTAGATTATTATGAAAAATTGTTTAAAGAAAAAGTGGATTGGGGGCCTACTATTGGGGGTTTAGGGTTCAGTCTAATCGGACGGGTGGTGAATGGTTGGAGAGGGCAATGGAGGAGCAGGAGTTGAGCATGTGACAAAGCTTGGGCCCAAATGGTTTCTCTTTGGCTTTTTTTAGCATTGCTGGAATACAGTCAAAACAAATGTGATGAATTCTATTGCTGAGTTCCAACATAGTAGTGAATTTGAAAAGAGTTTGAATGCCTCGTTCATTATTATCATCCCTAAATGGGAGTGAGCTACAAGCGCAATGGATTATAAGACGTAAGAAGGTGTTGGCTGAGATCGTTTCTACTTCACAAAATGCTTTTGTGGAGGGCAAATGGATTTTGTATGCAGCGTTGGTGGCAAACAAAGTGATGGATTCAAAGATAAAGCAGGGAGTACCTGGTGTGTTGTGCAAACTTGATCTTGAAAAGGCATACGATCATGTGAATCGGAAATTCCAGGATTCCATTATGCTTCAAATGTAATTTGGGGAGAAGCGAAGGAAATGAATCTACTTTTGTGTTTCTTTGGTGAAATTTTGGAGCTATTTCAGCTTGGGATGATGATAGTGGATTTTCTGGGACCTTTTATGATGGCAATGCATTTAGTGATGTTGGGAAGTTAAGTACACTTGTCTCTCAACCTCACCAGGTTTCTTCCTCTTCTCAAATCTCGACTATTTATGCTTGTGGTTCTGCAATCTAGATTCCTCCAAGTGTAACTTTTAACCCTCAGGCCGGCAGTTGATCAAGTATGATTTATACAGATTAATATCTCCTGCAGAACAATGATATAAACATTTTATCAACTTGTACTAAACTGGTTACTACCAAATATTATCTTGTGCAGGGACCAGGCCCTATTCTTCAAGAACCATGTCCACTGATTTTTATTTTTAAGAACTCCGCACCATTGGCTGTTCTTTTAATTTTCTGTTGTGCCTGTTACTTTTTTTGGGTGGGTGGGGGATGGGTGGGTGGGTGTTGTGGCTGTTTGGTACTATTGGTGTTAATAAGTCGTTTATGTTGAAAATAAATAATACCTCATTGAGAACTTTTGTGGAACTGATGAGTAGTATTAGTTCCCTTCTTCTTTAGGCTGAAATGGAGAGAATAAGCTTGAATTTTGGAAAGTGGGTGTTTAGTACCAGGCTGTATTGATAGGTCAATGTTTTGTGCTATTCAAGATTGGAGTGTTCTGAATTCTGAGGGAGACGAAGAATGCACATAATTTTGACAGTGGTCAGTTACTATTTGTCTTGAGATATGAGCAGTTGAATACTAGAGAAGAATCTCATTAAATAGACTTTGTTGTGATGGTTCAGAATTCACATCAAGTATGGTCACACAACTATAAATTCTGGTAATTCATCTTGTGCATCCAATTTGTTTAACCTGATATATATGGTTTATTTGCATCAACAAGATAAATTGGAGAATATTAGATATTGATTAGTACTAGTTTTGTTGTAGTTCTTGTTTTTGATCTATAGCATTGTTTATTCTTGATTTCAATATTCTGTCCTAGTATGTTGTTTATTGATTATTGCACTATTCTGTTGTTGTTATTAGATGTTGATTAGAGCTATGAATTTAGTAGTCCTAGGTGCATTACACTTGGGGGTCGTTTGGTAGAGTGTATTAGAGAATATAATGCATGCATTAGGTGTGTGTATTAGTAGTACCTTGTTTGGTACACTTTTTCATGCCATGTAAGCATTAGTTATACACTCTATTGTGTATTAACTTGTGTATTACTAATACCAAGGAATTCTAGGTATTAGTAATACATAACATTTTAACACTTGCATTCTATTAAATAATTACAAAACTACCCTTAAAGCCTTTTCATTTTCTTTGTTGTCATAAGTTTTTGTTTTTATTTTGATTTGCTTTTCGGTGTCTTTTAATTTTTTGGTGTCTTAATAGGCTTTATGACCTCTTAAGTATCTTATTTTATTTAAAAAAAAAAAAAACCAATTTCAATAAAATATAATAAATTTTTTTACTATTGTGACGATAAATTTGATAAAAAAAATTATATGCCAACTTTCCACAAAAATATTTTGACGCAATAGTACAACTATTTAATATTATTTTTGAAAAGAAGAAGAAGAAGAGTTAATGATGTTTTAGCAAAGAATTTTTTTTGATGTTTTAGCAAAGAACTTTTTTGCAAAGGAAGTGTACAAATAAATAAAGTGTGAAGGGTTTATTTGTAAACATATATTTTTTAATAGAAATTATGCAAGATTTGTTATTTCTAATACATCAAACCAAATAATGTATAAGAAATAATGCTTGCATTACTAATGCAAGCACTACTAATGCAAGCACTACTAATGCAAGCATTACTAATGCAAGCACTACTAATGCAAGCACTACTAATGCATCCTATTTTGCATTATTCTTATACACTCTACCAAACGACCTAGTGATACAAAGAGTAGAATTATTGAATCTGTGAAATTCAGTCTGTGTACAGGATTAGTGTTTCCTGTAAGGACTTGGGGGTCATTTGGTTTAAAAACAAGTTGGGAATTCTAATGTAGGGATTAGTAATACAGAGATTATTTTTTATCAGGTGTTTGGTCCATTGTATTATAAGTTGTACCCTTGCCTTCTTAACAGAATAACAACATCATGTTGCCTGTAAAGAGCTTTATTTTGGCGAATGAATCTTTAATACAAACATGTATAATTAAATGGAGACTCAGATACGGCGGAGGAACAATTAGCAAGTAAAGGGGAGGTCAAAAGAAAACCCAAATCACCAAAGCCACCACAATGTTCCTATCCACCCGATTAAACACAAAAGCAATGAGATACAAACAACAAAACCAACTAAAACAAACAAACACCCAATTGGTGCCCAAGATCATAATGGGGTTGTCTGTTGAAGTAGAACAACGGGCAATAAAGATAGAAATGGGTTGTCTGCAGAGTTGAAGTGGAAGTATGTTATGGATGATGACTCACTGGACAGGGTTAGTTTGGTCTTTTAGGTGATTTATCCCTGTATAGCTAATACTAGGATTAGTTATTCCATGTTGCCTTCTGTATAAAGTTATACGGAGATTCCGGTATAAGAAATACAGTTATTATTTATTCCATATGTGAAATGGTCAACCAAATATAGGACTAACTAATACAAAGTTTGTACTGTGATTATTTTCTGCAATACGTCAAACCAAACGCCCCCTTAATGTTCATACTTAAACAAGTGAAATGGAGAGAATTAACTGAGATTTGAAAGGTGATTGTTCAGTGACGAGCTGTGTTGTTAGATTGGATTGTTTATATCGTGATGGTTTGGAAGTATTAGCTGTGTATGCTTGACAATGATGGGTCAGTTACAGTGGTTCGTCTTCAAGTAAGCACTTGATTATAGATGAGCATCTCTTAAATATTGTTTGTTGCAGAGGTGGTTCAAAATTCATTTAAAAGCGTCATTTAAAGTTGTGATGTGGTTGAGCTGGTTAGAGGTAATTTGGAAGTGTGATGTCAACTTGGTTGATGAGAGTTCTTTTGTAATGGATGAGTTGTTGCAGTCAATTTTTTGGTGATGGAGAAATCAGTCACGAGCCAACCCTTTGGTCAACGTAGCTTTCGAAACTAGGGAATGATGGGCTCACTCTTTACTTTTCTCCACTCAAGTACTGGACATAGTTCGTTTGACATAGGACTCAAAGTAGTAAATTAAAATACAAGTCTCCCAACCCTTGCTAATTGAGCATAATCATCTTTTATCACACTTTTGGAATCTAAACCTGGGGATGTAATGGTTTATGGCCATCTGCTGTTAAAAGTTTGTACTTTGATATAATTATGAATGAATAACATTTGTTGGTGACAGATTCTGTTTTTGGTGAGTTGATTTCAAA
>JAJOOS010003535.1:0-29676 GCA_029582725.1 Solanum chiquidenum | reverse complement strand
AGAGTAAAATAGAGATGGATTGGAGATGGTCTTATCAAACTAAATTTTGATTCATCGAACCAAATTTTAGAAAAAAATATATTTGATATCTATTTCTATTTTTTTTAAAATAAAACTTTTGAAAATATTGAATCAAATATCGAACGTACACTCAATATAATTTATTAAGAAAATGCATTTGTTGATCAATGGAGTAATTCATGATAGGTAAGGTAAATGGGAATGAATTAAAGCTTCTTATAATATGCTTAGAAGTTAGAGGGAAAACTTGGGCACCTTTTGAATTTTCTTTATTTTTTGTTAATTTACACGCACCTCGATTCTCGATTGTTCTGCACACTCATCAATGGATATTTGTCATCTCTTCTCAACACTTTTACCGTTGAACTTTGCCCACTTAGATTTAGGTATCTATTTTTTATTAATATTATTATTATACAAAACCTTGATATACTCTCCATTCCCGGTATAGTAATGTCCTGGCCTTTTAAATTTTATTTTGAATTAGAAAAAAATAATAAAGTATTTTTTATTTTTTGAAACTATCCTTGTTTAATAAGCAATGAGTAAATACTTAAGATAGTTTCAGAGATTTTCCTATTGATTTTGTCTCAATAACACAATATTCCTTGTGATTTGAGGTATCACATTCACCATCAATATTTTAATTTGCTCGTAACAAAACTGATTTAAGTAATATAATTATCTAGCAAAAAATATTACTTAAATTTAATTTTAATACATGCAAATGAAAATAAGGATGGTAAATATAATATTTCAAATTATAAGAGAGATCAGTATATGTTATTGACGTAAGCTCGGAGAGAGATTTTTTGAAATTATTTCAAATTTTAAGAAGGCTTTAAAACTTCTTTATATTTTCTTATGCATGTATAATCATAATGTATAACTAGGGATGAATATAAATCATCCGAAATTTGATTTGTCGAATCGAAATTTGATTATTGTATCTTACCAAATTTTAAAAGTTCGATATTTGATATTTACTTTTAATTATCAATTATCGAATTACCGGAATTGAATATCAAACGTTCATCCCTAATGACTGTTTAACACATTTATGAGTAACATAAATAGGTGGTTTGGATATCTTAATTGACCTACACCTAACAAATTAACGATGTTAGGGTTTGAGAGGTTAGTCGGTAACAACCTCTCTATCTCTGAGATAGAGGTAAGATCTGATACGGTCTATCATTCGTAAATTGTGATCATGTTTTGTAGGATTATACAAAATCTGTTGTTATAGGATTTGGAAGAGAATATTTAACTTTGTACGTAATTTCTCTAAAAGCTAATTGTATCAAATATTAGATACAACCTTCAAAACGTAATTAAAAATCAATATATTTGATATCCACTTTTAATTTTTTCAAAAACCAACCGTATAAATATTGAATATATCGAACGTACCTTCCATAATTTATTAAATTAGGGTTATTAAAAATGACTTTCTTAGATCACTTGCCAAAATTGGAGGGTAAATTTTTAGTATCTATAATCCTGATAACCTGGTTTTTGTTAAAACCCTGCGCTCCAGTTTTTGTTCAACTGATCAATTCAGTTCTTCAATTTTCACCATGTCTGAATCTTCACATGGTGATGATGATTCTCCACATTATTCTCCTTCTTACTGTTCTAATCCTTCTGATCAATCCGATGAAGAACCCCTTAGTTGGAAAATCCGTAAAATCGAAAGACCAGATCGACTTAGCGCCTTGACGGATCCTTTGGTCCTTCACATCCTCTCTTACTTGCGGATGAAAGAAGTTAGGCGAACTGCAATTCTCTCAAAAAGATGGCGTCTTTTATGGACTTCAGCACATAATCTGGTTTTCAGGTGCATTGGAAAATCTCATTACTCTGTAACTGCATTCATAACTTCGGTTGATGATACACTGCTTCTATCTAAGCCTAGTAAGTTGAACAAGTTTTCGGTTGAATTTCATTACGATAAAAAACTTGTTAAGTGTGTTAATAAATGGATGATATTTGTACACAATAAATATGTTGAAGAACTGGAGTTGTATCTGATGACAAGGGGTTCAAGCAATTCTTACAATTTACCGCAGATTTTGTACTCCAATGCGTGTTTTCGAGAAATGAGTTTGTGCAATTGTAATCTTGTACCAAAGGAGGGGATCAATTGGCCTTCTCTTAAGGTTTTGGTTATTAGGTATGCTGAGTTGAACAGTGACATCGTTGACGCGATATGTTCTGGATGTCCTTCTTTGGAGTCTCTCAAGTTTAGTATGTGTTATGGGGTTAATTTATTTAAAATTAACTCCGAAAGTGTGAAGAAGTTGGTGATCAGTGGATATTGGCAACAAGTAAATGACGAACTTGATGACGATGATGATACAGAGCTGATAATAGATGCTAGGAATGTTACTTCCCTGGAGATTGAAGGATGTTTTCATAAAAAAATTGTTGTTCTTCAGAATGTATCAGCTCTAGTCCATGCTAAGCTAGATTTCTATAGGAAGGCAGATGATTATGAAAGTGATCAAAGTGATTTCAAGATTGACGAGGATATGTTAAAATATCTCCTAGAATTACTCGGGGATGTTGAGAAACTCTCAATTGGGTCATGGTGTCTGCAGGTTTGACCAATGCCTCCCTACTTCATCTTGTCATTAAAATTAACTATTATTGATGTGTTTGTACTTCTCTGAGTGATGATGCTGAAATTATTTACACAATCATATCACTTATTAGGTAATCATAGGAAAATCTGTATGATAAACATTAATTGATAAAAATGATGACCAACCTATTATGGCAAGCTAAATTACAGTCATACTATTTAAAATGTGTATATGTCAGTTGTTATGCTTAAATCCCTTGTAGTAGTCTACCATTTCTATTAAAAAATTTGTTACTGCACAATGCAAAATGTCTAAAGTTGCATTACTTATCAAAAAAAGATATGTTTTTGAAGTTGCATAAAATATAGCAATGCCTTTATGTGTTAGTGTTACTACTCGTCTTTCGATTCAGAAGCATTATTCTCTATTTGTACCATTACATTCATGGATTTCTGCAGGTATGCAGCGCCATCTATATATATATACGGATCTTCAAACAACTCCTTTGTCGTTACTTAAACCTGCTTGAATAATTAAAAAGTTTTTGTAAATATAATAATAAGTTCAAAATTTTGACAATCGGTGAATTCTTATGAATATGGCCATAGTGGAGGACATATATGACAAGTTAGCAAATTACATTTGTAGCCAATTACATTGTGACCGTGGCTGTTAAGGGGCACATACGTGTTAGGGATTAGGAAGTTTTAGGGATTAATGGTTAAATAAGGTGTGGGCTGGATTGTGTGGTTTAGGGCTTTAGGCTATGTTGTTGCTACAGTTGCTTCATCTCTCATATCATACCAGTGGACAATCTGGTTCACTTAGTGGGATAGATGCTCATTAAGTGCCGGTCACGGTCCTCGGGATTTAGGACATAGCATGGCTAACTCTTCTAACTATACGAAGAGGGGAAAGGGTAAAAAAGAGGCACTTTAATTGCTTTGCATCTATGGTGACTTTACTGGTTTAAAATAGGAAGAACAGATCTTAATCAGGAATAGGGTCATGAGACCATTAGAAAGATTCCTGATCCAACAGTGTTTTACTAGGGCAATTTTGTGAAACATCTCATTTGATTATGTTCTTATAATATTATAGCTTTAAGTTAAACCTTGTTTAGTTAAACTAGTGACCGTATTCTCATTTAAAAGCTTAAATTGGGCCTGTTCGATGGCTCTGTACGAATTAGTGGTTTTTGATACTTCTGATCCTGTCCTTGTGGTTAGAAAGAACTCACTTTTATTTACTTATTACTTAATTAATTATATCTTCAACACGCCCCTTCACGTGTGGTGTATCTGATTCTTTGAGATAACTAATGATCTCTCTTTGCTATGATACCATGTTGAACTGTGTGATATCTCATCTAAAGTTTAAGTTGTTTGAGAAAACTTATTTTTATTTACTTAATTATATCTTCAACGCACAAACCTCCAACCTATCTTCTGATAATTAATTTTCCCAGGTCCTTAATATGATAGAGACTAAAAACTCGTCATGCCCGAGGATGAGATGCAAAGACTTGACCTTGAACTCTCGTTTGACTGACAAGGAGCTTCCGGGGTTAGCAATCCTTCTACAGAGTTGTCCTCTAGTCGAGGTCTTGAACATAAGCGAGGAATCCCCTTTCGAAGAGGTATGCAAATGCCCCTTCTCCTATCGTTGTTCTTCTAATCTCTCGATTTGATTCTTTGTTGCTCAATCATCACCTATCTAGAGGCAAATTCAACATCTAGAGTCAATGAGTTCAGAATGGGCATGATCTTATTATATACATACTTTTCTTTTTTGTGCACATGCATACATAGTTCTGAGTCTGAAAACAATGGTTTGAGTTAAACTTCCTGTTCTAAATTAGCCTCTGCTGCATTTTGTTAATTGATCAGTTAATCACCTTTGAAACATTATGTTACAGTATAGTGTTGGTTGGTCATTCTCGTGGCCCACTTACGAATTTTCTGCAAAAAAATACTGGATATCAAGACCTTGTTGGGTGCTGAATCTCAAGACTTTAAGGATTGACGGCTCCTGGATATATGAGAGTCTGTATTTTGAGTACCTCTCTACGTTTCTGCAAGCTGTTCTAAAGAATGGGTTAGTGCTTCAGAAAGTTATCCTTCCCTCCTTCACTGACAGAACATGGATTTCCCCCGGGCACCATACCAGAGTTGCAGAAACATTGCTAAGCTTTCCGAGGTCTTCAAAGGATGCTGTTATTTTGTTCTCTGGTTGAGAAGCAAAAGTAAATTAGCAATTATGTCATGTTAGTATTTATCAAAACGTGCTTCAGAAACATATACTGTATGTTTTTTCTTTAGACTCGATGCTTGCGTACATTCTTCTCTTCTTGAGTCAATCAACTAAGGCTCAATTTTGAGCTAGCTAGTTGAGATGGATTCTTATATAAATTATATTAGTGGTGCTTTAATGCTTGATGTTTATATATATTCTCTCTTTAGTCTTTCTTATTTCCGTTGTGTATATATCCCGTTTTATGTATTGTTTATCATGGATGTGAGAAAATTGATACCACAGTACAACCCTTCAGGGTAGCCCAGTAGCTTAGGCTTAAGACTTTTATGTTGGAGGTTTCAAGGTCGAAATTTCTTATCAGCGAAAGTAGAGGAGTTGCCTTGAGCTCGTTGCATTGGATTTGACTAGAGTGGATTGCCTTACATGTGTGGTTTACGAGGTTATTGCATAGAAGTGAGTGTTTTACCTTATGCGCATCAAAGGATAGTGGTTACGGTGAACACTATTGTGATAATGTATATCACGTGCTGCTTTTAGTTTATGCAAAAATACTTGAACTTTGATCGTGTCAAGATCATAATTTCAAGTAAAAATATTTGCAGTTAATCCTTGTGAACCATACCTTATGATAAAATTGTTTGAAGTTGATCTTGACAAGTCATTATAATTTTTTTGATGTCTTACTAAGGTCATAACGAGTAAAAGATATTTAAAGTTTTACTTTGCCAAGTTCACAATTTCAATAAAAAAAAAAATCAAAATTGACTTGGTTAAATTATACCATACTCCATGAAAAATGTTTGATCATTACAAGGTCACAATTACAAATCTGATCCCCACGCATACAAATCTGCTCTCACATGCTTTGCAACTTTTCCACAGGTTTTTTCTAACGAGAATCGTGGTATTTGGGCCAGTTTTTACGCATCTCAATTAATTTTATAAGTACTTGTTCCCATCAATAATATAACTCTATAAAAATAATAATTTTAGAGGAAGAAAATGATAATCAATGTGGAATAGTAGCTCAATTAGTTAGTTAATTTACCTAAATTTATTTATTAATGAATCTTTATAATAATCTTGTGTTATAATCCAAAACAAATTTAGAATTAGTAGCTTGTTTTAGAAACTCCGAAAAGCAAAATTGGAAAACGAAAAATGGGAGTAGCTTCAGACCGATTATCTTCCTTGCCGGATTCAGTTCTGCTTCACATACTCTCCTTTCTTCCCTTCGACGACGTCGTTCGGACCACCCGTCTCTGCCACCAATGGAGAACTCTCTGGTCCTTCTCTTCCACCCTCAATTTCATTCACCGTTCCAAGGACCTCTTTTCTGTACGAAAGTTCGTTTCATTTGTTGACAAATCCTTCATAAACTTGCACGGTAACTGCAACAGTCTATTAAAGCTTCACGTTGAGTTCCCCTTTAAACGTTGCTTTACATCCGATGTTACTGTTTGGGTTCTTTTTGCCATCACCCATCAAGTCAAAGAACTCAATTTGGTTCTCTCCGATGATGATGGTGATTGCTATAATCTCCCTAAGAGATTATTGTTCAACCCTTTTCTTGAAAAAGCTAATTGGGTTTCTTGTAAATTTTACAAAGTTCAAGCTGTCAGATGGGATTCTTTAAGGGAATTGAGAATTGGGTCGATGGAATTTGGTGATGATATAGTCAGTAAAATTGTTGCTGGTAGTCCGTGTTTGGATTTGTTGGAGTTGGATAATTGTTGGGGTTTTAGGTGTTTGGATTTGTTTGGTGGAAAGGTGAGTAAGTTGGTGGTGAAAGGGTATAAGGAAGTGAAGAAGTTCTTGGATCTTGAACTGGAAATTAAAGCACCTTGTGTTAAGGTATTGGAATTAAAGGGGTGTATTAGAATGAATATTAAGTTGAAGAATGTGAGGAACTGTGTCTCTGTGAAATTTGATTTTCACTCAAAGAACCCTAAGGATGAAGAGTGTGACAACTTTTATGAACAGCAAGGAGATATGTTGATGGCCATGTTTGGGAGTTTAATTCATGTCAAAGATGTTATGTTAGGGACATGGTGCATTGAGGTTTGTGCTATTTGGTTGATTGGCTTGATCTTATCTGTATGTTTTGTTCCTTGATTGAATGATTCTCAAATATGGTATATTTGTGTGTTTTTGAGTTTATGATCACTTCCCCCACCCCATCTTGTAATGGTTTCGCAATTAGCAAGTTTGACCTCTATGCCCTTAGGTAGGAGGTATATTATTTGGTTCATATATCTGAAGCCATATTGTCCTTTCTGTACTTGGTTGAATATTTGATTTGTTAATTTATCATGACTTATCTGTTTTGCTTGTTAGTATCTTTTGTGTTGCAAAATCCTTTAGGGACAGGTCTAATATTATGTTCTTTGGTAATAAGCTACAAATTAGTGGGACATTTTGGTATCGTAGAAGGTTGAATACATATTTGTTTAATTTTGTGCTTGGAGAATGGAGTTATGGAAAGACTATTATATTTTTGTGGGATGGTTGGATATGTAGCTAATTGGATTTTTTTCCGTGTTTCTTCCGTCTTGAAGGTTATGGCATTTTGGGACTCGCCATGGGTGCTGTTTACCATGATCAGCTGTGAGTGTTTAACACTGCATACTCCCATACAGAAGCGATATCTCCCTGGCATTATACGCTTATTAAAAAATCTACTCAAGCTTCAGACACTAATCATACATATGGCCCTACCCTATTTTGAGTTTGAGGTTTGTTTCTGTCTGAAACATTGCTATGAGCTATTGCTTTTCACTTATTAAGTAGTAACAGATATATCCAAATCCTCTCTCTTTACTTATATACCGAGCATATGTTTGTGGTTTTCCATATTGAAAATAATCAGGCAGGGGTGGACTTATAATTCTGAATATGGGTTCAATCAAACCAACCACTTTTGGCTTATGCCATGAATATATATGTGTGAATTCCTTAAAAATATTATAAATATTGAACTCATAATCTCAAAGAAGTCTGTCCCTTGAACTCTCATTAAGATTAAAGCTTGATTCCGCCAATGAACTCTAGTAGTTGCAAGTAGGGTTGTTCTTGATCTTGAGTCCCCACGTTCCTTTGGCCAAAATGTATGGATGGGTAAATAAAGTACTTATGGTTTGAAATCAAACATTAGAAGATATTTCCTTAACTGAACAATAAAAAAACATCATTTTTTCTTAACTCATCATCTTTTCTCTCTGTTCTAATAGAGTTCCATTTGCAGGCTTGTCTTATTCCAGTTGTAAATGATGTTTACTCTGTTGAAGGAAAGCTTCAACTGTCTGTGCTTCCTCAAGGTTGTGGTCATCAACTTGAAAAGATCAGAGTTTGTGGCTTTGAAGGAACGCAATCTGGCCTAGAAGTTTTATTTCTGCGCGATCTTCTTTTGATATCTGCTAACATTGAGATGATGGTAATTGAATGGAGATCTGGACTTCAGAACTCGATTTGCGATGCATCAGTTGAGTTTGTGGCTAAAATTTTATCAAACGTTTGTAAACGCTCAAAGAAAGCTGTGGTTTTGTTCAAAATGTAACTCTTGATTTTCTGCTGCTTGTTTTACATTAAGCAAGCTCGAGAGAAAGATTTGACTATTATTTTTTTTTGGAAATAAAACTCAGTATGTTGATGCAGCATGTCAGAAAGAACTGAATTAGCTAATTGTACTCAAAAAGTTTTTTCATCCGTTTCCTTTTCATGTTGTACTCTATTGAATCATTTAGCCGATTAATCTAGATTCATGCTGAGTAGGGCTCATTCGAGGGGAGCACTTCCTACCAATAATTCTTTCATACTCATGCTCGAAACTGAAACCTTCGGTTTAGTGCACCAACCAATTTAGATCATGTCATTAGCTATGATAAAATGTTTTGGTGCAACTTGTTTTTTACTATTGTCTATGGTTTGATGATGTTACCTTTATCAAAAAAAAAACTATTGTCTATGGTTTGATTAGATATCTTTGGACTTCAATTTTTAACTTGAATAAGGCAAGTCTCAATTTGCTTGCTTTTCTCTCCTTTTATTAATTGGGATTAAAGAACAATTGGGTGATGAATGAGAGCACTTGTAACTATATTGTATGTACTATGCAGTTCAAGTATATAACTAATCACATCATAACTTATATTCAAATCAAACGACCCCTAATAGTATTAGTCCCTCATATTTGCAATATTGATGCACTTTTGGTTCTAGCCCCAAACTTATGCATATTTTTTAGTATTAATTTTGTCCACAATTCTATATATGGAATGTGCAATTGTCTTTTTATATATTTAGTAGAAATAATAACTTTATGTGAGATAAAGTGAAAAAAAACATCTTATTCTGTTAAATAGAAATATTATTTCAATTAAACTAAGAATATCTTGACATATGACGAAGTCGAAAATTTATACTATTGCACGTGAAATTGGCGTGATGAACATCTCGATTTTAGCTGCAAAAATGTTTTTACTACATAAAATAAGGTATTCTTCTACTCACCATCTCTCAAATGATGTTATTATTTATACTAAATATATAAAAAGACGATTGAACATTTCTACATAAATTGTGGATAAAATTAATGTTAAAAAATATGGTAAAGTTTGAGGGAGGACCAAAAGTGCATCAATATTTCAAACATGAGAGACTATTAGTGCTACATGTGAAAACGCAAGAATGACTTTGAATCTTAACCCAAAATTAAGGGACTATTTTGAGCTTTTTCCTATTATACATGTGCTATAAAATTGTTTTTTTGTTTTTTGTTTTTTTTTTTAGATTGAGATATGTGAATTTATATAATTAAGATATTGTATTTAAATCTACACATGTAATTATTATTAATATTAATATTTTTTAGCATATGAATATGTGTAATTTATCTTTCTTTAAAATTTAATAGATAAAATATGAATTAAATATACCCACCTATTTTAGAAAAATATTAATCCCAAACAAGTCTTTCCTTTAGTTGCTATTATCAATCACGGAAAAAACGTCACAAAAAGAAGGAACATGAGACTCAATACTGATCAACTTCAATATTTTTTACAAACGATACACTCTGGTGAAATAACTCAAGATCCTTTTATTCTTAGCAGGTCAATTTACTGTGTTGAATGTGTTTTATGTCTTTTTTTAACAGAAGGAGTAATAACGTAATTTTATTAATAAATGGAAAGAGACTTAAACTTACACATAAATCGTATTCGTTGAATGCGTTTTATACTTTTTTTCTCATCTCAATTAATATTGAATATAAAATAAAAAACAATTATCTGTTTTTAATATAATAAAAGTAATAAATAAAAGAAGTAATATATATTTAAAATATTGGACAAATAAAATTAAACGGAAGTGGTAATAACGTAATTTCAATAATAAATGAGAAGAGACTGAAACTTACACATAAAAGTAATAAGAGTAATAAATAAAAGAAGTAAATATACTTTAAAAATATTGGACAAATAAAATTAAACGGAAGGGGTAATAACGTAATTTCAACAATAAATAGGAAGAGACTGAACATTACACATAAATCACATTTGTTGATTGCGTTTTATGTCTTTCTTAACAGAAGGGGTAATAACGCAATTTCATCAATAAATGAAAAGAGACTGAAATTTACACATAAATCGCATTTGTTGAATGCGTTTTATGCTTTTCTTACTCAACTCAATTAATGTTGAGTATAAAATGAAAAACTAGTTTTTTTTTCTCGATATAATAAAAGTAATAAATAAAAGAAGTAAATATATTTAAAAAATACTGGACAAATAAAATTAAACGGAAGGGGTAATAACGTAATTTCAATAATAAATGGGAAGTGACTGAAACTTATACATAAATCGCATTCGTTGAATGCATTTTATGTCTTTCTTAATAGAAGCGTAATAACGTAATTTCATCAATAAATGGGAAGAGGTTGAAACTTACACATAAATCGCATTCATTGAACGCGTTTCTTTCTCAGTTCAATTAATGTTGAGTATAAAATGAAAATAATTATAATTATTTTTTCAATATAATAAAAGTAATAAATAAAAGAAGTAAATATATTTAAAAAATATTGGACAAATAAAATTAAACAGAAAGGGGTAATAACACAATTTCAATAATAAATGAGAAGAGACTGAAAGTTACACATAAATCGCATTCGTTGAATGCGTTTTATGCCTTTCTTAACAGAAGGGGTAGTAAGGTACTTTCATCAAAATGAAAGAGACTGAAACTTATACATAAATCGCATTCGTTGAATGCGTTTTATGCATTTCTTTCTCAACTTAATTAATGTTGAGTATAAAATAAAAAAATAATTATCGATATGATAGAAGTAAAAAAAATAAGAAATATATATATATTTAAAATATTGGACAAATAAAATTAAACGGAAGGGGTAATAACGTAATTTCAACAATAAATGGGAAGAGACTGAAACTTACACATAAAAGTAATAAATAAATGAAGTAAATATATTTTAAAAAATTTGGACAGATAAAATTAAACGAAAGGGGTAATAACATAATTTCAACAATAAATGGGAAGAGACTGAAACTTACACATAAATCGCATTCGTTGAATGAGTTTTATGTCTTTCTTAACAAAAGGGGTAATAACGTAATCTCATCAATAAATGAGAAGAGATTGAAATTTACACATAAATCGCATTCGTTGAATGCGTTTTATGCTTTTCTTTCTCAGCTCAATTAATATTGAGTATAAAATGAAAAAATAATGAACTTTTTTCGATATAATAAAAGTAATAAATAAAAGAAGTAAATATATTTTAAAAATATTTGGCAGATAAAATTAAACGAAAGGGATAATAGCGTAATTTCAACAATAAATGGGAAGAGACTGAAAGTTACGCATTAATCGCATTCGTTGAATGCGTTTTATGCCTTTCTTTACGGAAAGGGTAATAACATAATTTCATCAATAAATGAGAAGAGACTGAAACTTACATATAAATCGCATTGTTGAATACGTTTTATGCATTTCTTTCTCAGCTTAAATAATGTTGAGTATAAAATGAAAAAATAATTATCCTTTCTTGATATAATAAAAGTAATAAATATATTTCAAAAATCTGTTTAAAGTTTGAAATATTATAATTTAAATATAAATTATGTTTATAAAAATATGTACTACATAAAATAAATTTTTTCTAAAATTTCTATGGAATCACTACGTAGGCCATGGCCTATGGAATATTGTCATAATTTTTGTGTTTTATTATGATCATTGAAAAATAATTAGGTTAATATTTCTATTTAGCTATTTATGCTTTTACTTGAAATCAGACTTAATAAATATTATAAAGATAATTTTATTTGTATATTTGTTTAGCAAGTAGTAACACTAACACCATGAAATATTGTGTTGCCGAAATTATTATAATATTTTTTAATTATAATTTAATTCAAAAAATTATAAAAAAATATACTTTTAAGAAAAGAGGGCTGACCCGGCAAAGCCTGTAGCACACATACTTGTGGGCTAGACTGACCATATCCTGACCCACACAAAAAAATGGACTAACCTGACCTAATTCATCAAATTTCAAAGTTTGTATAAGTTAGTCCGAATGGGGTGGACCAGCCCATATTGACAGTTCTACGGGTCATCTTAGTTTTGAACTTTTAAAAATGGAAAAAACTAAGAAAAAAAGATCACCTTAAAAATAGGCTCTATAATGCATGAATTAGAATTTTGATACAGAGAGAATTTAAATATTTTTAAATGAATTTTACAATTTTATGAAAGATATAAAAAGTGAAAACAAAAGGATATGGATATACTTTCCTTGAGAGAATATTCAATTCGTAAAAGCAGTGGACTCGTGGGTCGGCCTTTTCGGGGCAGAAAATAAGCCCATATTAGAAGATGAAATGACCCGAAATTTTGACCCGTCCGATACATTCAACCCGGATTAAGACATTGAATGATTGATGGCGATGGCAGCCAATACAAAAGAGGACAAGCTTGGGTTTCTCAGTCCCCATTTCTCCATAACAACTAGAAACAACCGAGAAAAAGTTCCATTGCTTCATCTTCTCAGTTCAATAATCAATTGGTGAAGTTGAATTTATAGCATTATCAGGTGAGTATTTACATATTTAGCTCATTTTATTGATTGGTGATGCAAATTATATGTTTCAAGAGCTGATCGTATGTAGAATTTTGTTATTTTAATGTTCAATAATCAATTCGGTTGTTACCCTTGTTTCTTCCTGTTTTAAGCTCATTCAGTGATCATTTAATCAAGTCTCGTTTCAGCCTTCACCACCTAAATTTGGTCATGCTTCTCTTGTTTGTTTGAGGCTCTATTTTCTCATGTTATCCTTTCGTTTGGGATCCGGAAGATAGGAATATGTTAAATATTTGTTTGTTATCTCCCTGCTTTTTTTTTTAGGATAGAAGGATGAAAACTCTGTGAGGCTTTCAGAAAGCAAACACTCAACCACACAGACAATAAATGTATTTCATTTTCAGAATGATAGAAACTTCCAACTTCCAACTGATCATAGTCCTTAACCCTCTATGGAAGAGCTAAAAGTCTGGTTTCTCCTTTTAAATATGAGAGCGAAAAACTAATACAATTATACAGTTTTGATGACCAGGAAACTTAAAATGAAATCCAAGAAATAGTAGTTTTAGTTCTGTTGTAATCCATATTAATCGGTTTCATTCCGACAATCTGAGATGGTTAGCTTGGGCGCTAATGGTATTTTATATTTATAATACATCGTCTAATGGCAATCTTCCTTACTTGAATCATGATAAAATGATATTGTATATTGATTTATGGTTTATTTTTTACTTCAAGATTAAATTCATGTATTTGGATTAATTATTGTGCAAGTATATCTCATATTCACATAATGTGAACATAGGTATCTGTTTCTGTGTGGTAGATAATTGCTCTCCATGTCTGTTGAACGAACTTTGAAGAAGCTAGTTTCTGGTGTCATCCTTGATTTGGATGGTACACTTCTTAATACAGGTCAGTAGTTATCTTCTTGTTTGACTTTACACATCGAATTATATTCTTGGCCGTTCACCTAAATCATTCATGGTATTAGTTCTCGATATATGAACTACTACTTTTAATATTCAAAAGCATTCGCTAGAGTTCCTTTCATTTCCTTCCAATTTTTACATATCCAATAGAACTATGAATTGACCTGAAATTTTTGAAATTTTGGATGAAGATATTTACAATTTAATTTTTTTACTGTTGTAATCTTTATTCTAAGTGTAGATTGTATCATTGCAGTATAATTGTTTTATCCTATCGAATTTCTCTAATCAAATTCTATCTTCTGAGGACATACTTAATATGAGGTCTCTGTAAGCTTAGTGGGCCTGCAGCTATTTTGAAATTCGATTCCGAAACTTGAAATGTACTCTCGCTCTCAAGTCTTAAGTATGAACGATTTACAACTATGAAGTCCTTTTTGTGCAAAAGAAATTTGGACCTAGGCATTCTGTTGTAGAGTTAACTGCAGCATAGTATCAATCCTTATATTACCAATGTCTTCCTTGTGTGCATTTGCGTTTATTTATAGTCTCAGGTTTCCAATGTTAATTTGATCTCTTCGTTCTGACAGATGGCATTGTGAGTGAGATTTTAAAGGTTTTCTTAGTTAAGTATGGAAAGCAATGGGATGGGAGAGAAGCTCCCCACATAGTAGGGAAAACCCCAACAGAAGCTGCGGCTGCTGTTGTTGAAGATTATGGGCTGCCACTGTCAACAGATGAATTTCTTTCGCAATTTTACCCAATGCTGTCTGACCAGTAATAAACCAGCAAACATAGTTTCATTTCCTTTCTGTTTATTGATTAAGTTATACAAACTGAAATTGAATAGCCTGTTGGAAGATTATTCGCCTTAAAATATTAGTTGGCAGACTCTTTTCCTCACATCCTATTAATGGATGTTAAAGGATAAAGCAACAAAGTGAAAACCTTCTGCTCTTTTATAGCTAGAGCATGGATGATAAATTGCAAGCTAGTTAGTAGAGAAAAGAGTAGTGGAGAACATAGTCCTGCAGTGTTGGTTTTGCTCAAAACCCTTACTAAAAAGTACGTAGGTACTGGATGGTAATTAAGATTGTGGAGAATTACTAAAAGGGGAACCACTCATTTTGTTCTCCAATTTAGAAAATGCAAATATGCATGTTACTTTCTTTCATTTATCTTCTTTGCTTTTGGTGATAAAAATAGATCACCAATAAAGAACAAAGAAAAAAAGAGGCAAGCAAGAATGGAACAACTACATTAACTTATCAAAAAGAGATAACTACATTTTGTTTATTAGTTGATCATCTGTGTCTTGTATATCAAATTTGTTTTTTAAAATTTAAATGGAGTGAAATTTCCCCTTTTTCTTTTGTTCTTCGGTTTCATTTTGGGGTAGGGGGAGAGGAGGGAAGGTGTAGAAGCTCTGGAAGGAATAAGAGTGATATACTCATCTATGGCCTTGTTGGTTTAAAGAAGATGATTTCATTCAATCTTTCTGAGAGTGGAAGCAATGTTGGAAATACCTTTTTCTTTTCTTTGAGCAAGTAAAACTCTGATTATCTTTTGACTGTTGCGAGATCTTGTGATGTACAATTATGTAACTTGTATATCTATTGTCTTCTGCATATACATTCCAGTTCAAAGTTCTTATAAAATTTTGTTAATCAATTTGGTATAGGTGGCGCAATATCAAAGCTGTTCCAGGGGCCAATCGATTGATTAACCATTTGAGGGGTCATGGTGTACCCATGGCATTGGCGTCAAATTCTTCTAGATCTAACATAGAGGCCAAAATTTTTCATCATGCAGGTAGAGTTCTAACATGTATTGCTAGAGAGGTATTTCTTTCCTTAGGAAGGTATTTTGTGCCAGTCCAGCACGTAAAATGGCATTTATGCTTGGTGCTTTGATTGGGATAGTCTTTTTTGTTTTCAGGATGGAAAGAATCCTTCTCAGCTATTGTTGGAGGAGACGAAGTGAAAGCTGGAAAGCCATCTCCGGAAATGTAAAACTTGATGAATTGATTATCTTTGTCCTCCACATTTCATAATCTGGTATTCTGGATGTTAAATTAACTTAATATCCTCTTTTGTAAGATTTCTTGAAGCAGCTAAAAGACTCAACATGGATCCATCCAGCTTTCTTGTCATTGAAGATTCAATGTGAGTTTTTATCTTCAAAACTTATGTAGCGGTATGTAGGAAAATCTAACTACTGGTCAAAAGAAGAAAAAAAAAATGTGCCTGTCGGCTGGGTTTTCTCCTCTAAAGACCTTGAGGGGTCTGTTAGAGTTTGTCATGCTCAGCTCAAATTTACATATGTTAAGTTGGATAAGCAGCATGGTTGACTGAATAACATTAGCTACTAACTTGTGACATCGTAATTTACAATTTCTCGATTTATTTTCTTTTTCATGGATAATGAGTTAAAATTCCTTGTCATTGCTTTTGCATTTTCTAGGCTGAATATGAACTTTTTTTCTCTCCCAAGACCATATTAGTTTTGAATTGGATGTAAATTGTTTTATCTTATAACTTAGTGAGAGTAACTCGACCAGATACATATGTTAGACCAGGTGTTACTGCTGGTAAGGCTGCTGGAATGGCAGTAGTTGCTGTACCATCTCTTGCAAAGCAGTCTCATCTTTATACTTCTGCTGATGAAGTGATCAATTCTCTTCTAGATTTGCAACTAGAAAAGTGGGGACTACCTGCATTTCAAGATAGTAAGTCTTTATGACTGCTTTACTTGTATGACGTGTAGTCGTGTACTTGATTTTTCTTCCAATTTTTGACTGGAAGCATATGCAGGGATAGAAGGTACTTTGCCTTTAGAACCTTGGTGTATTGGTGGTCCTGTCATTAAGGGATTTGGGCGCGGCTCAAAGGTTCTCGGGATCCCCACAGGTATGCGGTCTTCTTTATTCCTTCTGCTGAATGGCTAATATAAATGCTTGACTCGTTATCTGTGTTCACTTGAAATGACTATTAGAATTTCTCAGAAGTTTGTTATTGGAATTTCAGTTTCTTGTGAGCCTGTCATATCAGAGATATTGATTTTTATGTCAAATTGTTATTTGGATTCGAACTCCAATTGTAGGAGGGGCATGGAAGATTAGTATCTTGCCTCGTATGACTCAACAATGAATTTTTTTTCTATTCTTATGGGGTCAATATTCTTTTCAGCTAATTTATCCCCAGAAGGTTATTCAGCCATTCTTTCAGAACATCCAGCGGGTGTATATTTTGGATGGGCAGGACTATCAGGTCGAGGTGTCTACAAGATGGTCATGAGCATTGGTTGGAATCCTTTCTTCAATAACACAGAGAAGACTATTGTAAGTGTGTCGTGACATATGTTTCTTCCGTATTCTTTACTTTTTTGTGTTTGTTGAAAGACAACTTTACTTTTAGGAACCATGGTTGCTTCATGACTTCAATGAGGACTTTTATGGTGAGGAATTGCATCTAGTTGTTGTGGGCTACATACGGCCGGAGGTATTGTGGCCTAGTTACTCTTATTTTTCCCTTTCCTTTCCTATATCACTTGCTGATATTACTGTCTATTTGCAATATTGCAGGTCACCTTTTCGTCACTTGAAGCCTTGATAGCAAAAATTCACGAGGACAGGAAGATTGCAGAAAGAGCTCTCGAACTTCCTCAATACTTGAAGTACAAGGACGATCCATACGTTAAAATTTCTTTGCATCAGGAAAATTGATCGTTGAAGTCTTGAAGTTCATTGTTGTTCTAGTTGGAATTGTATCTGTCCTAATTCCTCAGACTACAATAGTCTCCCCATCAAATTGCATGGAATGTTCTATAGAATCAAAAGATAAATTTTTTGAATGTATAGCTATTCAGAAGTAAAAGAACCAAATGATGGTTATAAAGTGGGCTAAGCATTTCCAGGGGGTATTAGTCAATGGTAAAGGGTTCAAGTGCAGGATCCTTGTATTGAGAATTTCAAGTTCAGGTGTCAATAAAGTGTTGGCCCTTTGGTCAATTGTTTTAAATACAAAATATGGACCTATTTATGTGAATTTTCTGCCTTTTGACAGAAATATTTGTGGTTGAGAAGTATCATTTGTCAGTGTAAATGTTGATTAATGTAACTTGTTTTCTGGCTGTGAATAATTTGGAAGCATGCAAGCTGATGCAGATTGTAAATTGCTTCCTTTTATGCATCCATGACATTTCCTGTGATCTTTCAATTCAGTCAAAGTCTGTTTATGCTTATTTGGTTACACCCAGTGGTTTGGGCTTGGGACTTCCATGTTGGAGGTCTCAAGTTCGAAACCCCTTGCCAGCGAAAGCAAGGGGTTTGCCTTCTGGGTCGAGCTCGTCACACCGGGCTTGCCTAGTGCGGGTTACCTCTCTTATGTGATTTGCGAGCTATGGCATAGGAGCGGGGTTTTTATCCTGTGCGCACCCAAAGGGTAGCGGCTGCGGGTTTTCCTTGTCATAACAAAAAAAAAAAAAAACTATGGTTCTTTCCCTTGTTGTTTCTTAGTTAATATGGAGCCTTGTTAAGTCTTTGGGGTATCTTCATTTTATGTTTGATTCATATTGTATAACTTTTTAACTCATTGTGTTTGATGTTTGTTGAAAAGATGAGTTTTTTTAGGTGGGTTTATGCTTTGGTTATATTATGGTTCCTTGCCTTATTGTTTTGGTATGGTTCTTGGTTTTTAGTTCATATGGAGCCTTAGTAAGTCATTGGGGTGTCTTGGTCTTATGTTTGGTTCATGTTGTAGAACTTTTACTTATTGTTTGGTGAAAACATGGATTTATGCTTATTTGGTTATATCATGGTTCTTTGCCTTATTGTTTTGTTATGGTTCTTGATTTTTTGGTTAATATGGAGCTTTGTTAAGTCTTTGATGTATCTTGGTTTTATGTTTGGTTTCATATTGTAAAACTTTTACACATTGTTTTTCATGTTTGGTTAAAGAAAACCACTCTTTGCCCTGTTCAAGTCTGATAATGTTTTCTTTGTAGAATTTCTTGTATGTACGAAGTGTATTTCTCTAATTTGTGTAATTGAGTTAAACGAGTTTGATGATTGTTCTGTTTTGAAATAAAGATACTTGAATGTTGCTCTCACTTGTTATTTGCTTCAGAAACTTAATTGGTGAATGATTAGCTAGTTGGCAGGGGCAAAGCCACAATGCAGCGTACGGTTTTGGCAAAACCGACTCTGTATTTCTGTTGAAAAATTCACTTAATATGTATAAATAATCTATCCAGAACCTAGTGAATTACTTTTTTAAAATCTACAACTTATAAACTCAAAATCGTAGCTCTGTAAAGATGGTTGTGAACCAACTCATCCTTTTTGGTCCTTGCAAATTTGCAATTCAGACATCTCAAGGAAATTTCATTGATTTTCACTTTGACTCTTGCAAACACCACATGCTCAAAAGATTAATAAAAAGAGTGAAAATTATATGAGATAAGAATTTTAAATTTCCGTAGAAATAGAAATGCTATTTAAATTTTGACATATTCGATGGTTATTAGATATTTATATTTAAATAATATTAAAATAATTGAAAAATAAAATAAACTAACAAGTTATTTGATAACTATACAGATAAGAAATAACAAGTACTTAGTAAAAGAAATAACAAGTACTTAGTAAGAGAAATAATAGATATAACATGTACTTATAATTTTGACCATTTTGATTTTTGGCAAAGCTAAAACCCAAAACCCCCCACACTTTGTTTTTGGCGCTAACACTGTTCACAGTGAATCAATGGAGGAAGAAGCTTCAGAGCAGCAGCTTGTTAGAGAATCCATGGATGAAGATGCTGTAGAGCTGTTGGAAACCCCAATTGAAGCTGTAGAAGAGAAACCATCGGAAGAGCCTTACCCTTTGCCGGTTATTCAGTATGATGTTCCGCCGTATCTAACCTATCATTTCTTCAATCAGTTCAGGACGCCTTCAAACCCTAATAATTTCTTAAAGGGTGTCAAATGGTATGCTTTTCTCCTCTTTTTGTTTTTCCATTTCTTATGCCCTGTTTTCTCTGTTTTTTTCCCCTATGTAGTCTCATGGCTAATTTTTTGGTGGAATTATAGGTCTCCTGATGGTTCTGGCTTCCTCACTTGCTCTGATGATAATTCCTTTTGTTTATATAACTTGTAAGTTTCGTCCCAGTTTCTGATGAAAAATGATAATTTCTTTCTAGGAGCAAATTAGAAATATATGAATTTTAAGTCTCGAATAACTGTTAAGCTTATATGAGTAGCTTTCTTGTATCTTTTTGGTGATTGGATCTGCGGGGATTAAAATTTATTGACAGATAGAGTTTCATTTAACTCTGCTTGTGTGAGCTTAGCTTTCCGGTCAAGGCCTGGATATAGGGAGAAAGGCTGTGGTAGGTTGATAACTAGCATTAAAAATAGTCATGATATGATGAATCATCTGAACATAGAGGGGAATAGATATAGATAATTCATATAGACGGACCCAAGGAGTTTGTGATTGAGATACATTAATTGATTGACCAGATAGTGTTTGCTGGGCTGACTATGAGGCACAATGCACATAGTAGAAAATGGTAGTTATTCTTGCATTTACATTGTCCTTGAGTTGCTTTGTTAATTTGGCTCTGGTTCATTGATAGGCCATATGATGAAAGTGGACAGCTTGCTGATTTTTCCTCATCAGCTGCTGATACAGGTAATATATGCTACTAGTTGATATAGGTTTGAATGTGAAGCAACATTGTGGAAGTATGCTATAGTAATTGCTTTCAGTGTGGGAACTTGTCGATCATGTGTGTTCAGTATTGAGCTTGATATGATTTTCTTTCTCATGTTTTTGTTTATTTTGATTAACACTGACTGTTTTTTTGCAGATTCATATGCTGCAAGTCTTGTCATGAGTGACGGGGAGTCTGTATATGACTACTGTTGGTATCCCTATATGTCTTCTTCAAGTAAGTCACTCGTCTTGTTATTTGTGGTAATGCTGATGGTGATTAGAAAAAAAATAACTAGAGTTTGCTTCAATGCCTCAGGTCCAGAGACATGTGTTTTTGCAAGTACTACCCGTGATCACCCTATTCATCTCTGGGATGCTACTACTGGACAGGTGTGTCATTGTCTTTAAAGCTGTTGCTAAAGATGCTTTTTCCTCTCACTGCTCTTTGATAGGTGGCTAGCAGCCCATGACTTGTGTCACTACTCAACAAGCTTTGCTTGGAAGATATTCTTCCCTAAATTATCTTTTCTTGGGTGATTGCAGTTACGCTGTACATACCGTGCTTATGATGCCATGGACGAGATCACTGCTGCCTTTTCAATTGCCTTCAATCCCGCAGGGACTAAGTAAACATTCTTCTTTATCACAGTGCTTGTCTCCTTCCTTGCTCTTGTGGTCACTGTTCATGTAGAGGCACCTGTTTCATTTTTCTTTAATATTTATTTGTAGTTCTTTAAAGAGAGGAAAAAATGAGTTCTTTTGATTTATTGAAAAAGTAATCTATCCATATTTTCTGGCAGTGATTAGATTGACAGTAATGAGTCCTAGTTGTTAATTTAGGTGGTCGCTAGTTTTGACACTCTGTCCTCACAAAGAACATTTTCTCTTTTTGTTCTTTCATTATATTTTTTAGACTTAAGACTTATGCATTTTCAGTTTTTCTTGTAGTATCTTCTTACTTCATAAGCACTATAATACTAACTTCTTATGTGTTATTCTGATTTGCTTTATTTTCTTTATTTATGTACTTACAGCTGTTAATATACTAAGTTTATAAGAAAGTTTTCATTGTTACTTCATTCTTCTCGAATTAGGATATTTGCTGGTTACAACAAATCCATAAGAATATTTGATATTCATCGGCCTGGCAGAGACTTTACCCAGCACTCCACCCTTCAAGGAAATAAAGAAGGGCAATCAGGTATGTTCAGCTAGCTGCTTTTCTTTATGATCACCTTTTTAGCATTTGACTTTATAAATAAGACAATTAGCTAACAATATCTGTGTCAAACACATCAACCTGATAGTTATCTCAAAGAGAAACTATTAAGTCCTGTTGAGGCTAATTAATTCTCCCACTTTCGATGCCTACATTATTCTTCATTATACATTTATTATTCTGGCACCTTTTCTCTAATCTGTTTAGGCATTATTCCTCATTTATTATTCCAACACTTTTTCTCTTATCTGTTTAGGCATTATATCCTCAATGGCTTTCTGTCCAAGCCATTCAGGGTTACTGGCAACAGGCTCCTATAGCCAAACTACTGCCATACATAGGGAAGATAACATGGAACTTCTCTATGTCTTGCATGGTCAAGAAGGTGGGGTTACACATGTAAGTTGGCAGAACTATCATTCATATTTTTTTTAATATACTGTACTCAGATACTCAAATGATTCATCAACCATAACATTCACTTACTAGGTCCAATTCTCAAAAGACGGAAACTACTTGTACACTGGTGGCCGGAAGGTTAGAACAATGATACATTTCTGTTCATTACTTTCAATGCCTATTTATCATTGAATTGTACTGTTGTTTGGTCCTTCCTTTGCAAAGAGAATGCTGGATCTATAATTTCATCATATCCGTCACAGATAATGGAAAAATGCACTTGCCACCTTAAACAGTTTCTGATTTTCTAATCTCTAGCAGATAAGAAACCAGAATGGATAGACAGTCAAAACAAGGGAACACAGAACATTATCCATTTGAGTCGATTTCATTTTCCTGTGCAAGCTTTTAATTCTGAGTTTTGTTATTTGGTTGGGATAGGGTTGGGACAATGGAACCCAGGATCTGTTTCAGTGCTAAGCAATTAACTAAAATAGTTTAGAAATATCTTTGGCTTAACAAAGTAATACATAAATCACTGTATCTTCCTTATTCTTCGAGCAAGTCATTTAGGTTGAAAAAACTGCACATAATATGAACGATTCTTAACTTGAAAAAAACAATCAAGAAAATCTCAAGGTCCGATTACTGATCAATGATTTTACAAAATTATTGAAGTTCAATTACCTTTTTCAACTATGCCCTCGTAAAAGTTGAATATAACAACCTCATTAACTTTTTTTTGCAAATTATTACTAAACAGAGAAATACTTTCCGCACGATCAACATTAATGGAAGAAAATGAGTTTGATTATTCATCAATATTTAATGGTAACCATATTTCAGACTTGGATACTCCCTGTTTATTAATGATCCTAGCACCTTCTCTTCTTATCTCTTCTTTTAGCTTTGTTTGTCCTTCAATTTTTCTCCTATTCTGTTAGGAGTTTAGATGAGGTGAGATCTGGAAAGCAGTTTATGACTTTAGTGTTACTGTAGAATTAGTGCCAAAAGATGTTAATGGGGAGAATGCAGAACAAAGTTGGCGAGTGTTTGATGTTCAGTTTTTTTTCTCCCATTCCTCCAAACCCACTACACTCTCCTTATAGGATACCTATAAAATGAACTCTGAACAGCCTTGACTCCAGGCGAATGTATAATTGACCACTTGGCCCCATAAAGAGGTCAAAAAGTTCACTTTAACATCTAACAACTCGAAAACCTCAAGTATCAACCTTTTCAACTTCTACCTTAACATTTTAGTGTATAGTTTGTAAACTTGAGTAATAATTTTAAAATAAGATCTGTTTTCATTTCCTTCCTTGAAAGAAATATAAACTTTGTGCCTGTTCCTCTGAAAGGCATGCTTGCTACTTGTTGATTTCCTTCACTTATCTATTTATGATCTAAAATTTGACCCTTTCTTCTTCGGACTCAATTCTTGTCTATCGTCACGTGTGTGCTAATATCCTGTCATGCATGCATGTTGTGTTAAACATATGTTTGACCAAGTTCATCTCAAACTTCTTTTAGGACCCTTACATACTGTGCTGGGACATTCGGAAGACTGCTGAAATTGTTTACAAGTAAGTTTCTTTCTACTGATTGGACACTCAGGGAACTGGAACATTGGAATGATTGGCTCGATAGCTCTGTTTCTGTTCAGTAAAGAAGCTAATTAGATGCATCCCTCTTCCAAAATAATTGCATTTTACAAGTCGGAGACGTCTCACACTCCTGCTAGAAATGTGATAATTCTTTAGCAGTTCCTTTGTTCTATAAAATAAAACTATATATGTTCATATGATGTTTTTTCCTGGAGGGGAACTTTCATAACTGAAGTTGTCTATATTCACTGTTTTTCGAATTATCCATGTCGAGAATATCAATTTGCATGAATGAAGTAATTTACTATGCATAACGATAACTTTTGTAAGTTTGAATATATTGTGACCTAGTGCTTCAGTGATAAACTAAAGTTCCCTTTTTGACTTCATTTAATTAGGATGTACAGATCATCAGAAACTACCAATCAGCGGATATATTTTGATATTGAACCTCGAGGTCAGCATCTCGGCTCTGGAGGACAGGTAATCTTCTGCTTAGCTCGCTCAGAATTACATTCTGTGTCAGAATGAAATTCAAGATCTCATCTTCCCTTCTTGTTTGTCTATGTAGGATGGCTCAGTTCACATTTATAATCTTCAAACCGGACAGTGGGTATCCAGCTTCCGAGCTGCATCAGGTACTTCGTTGTGTTCATTGAAAGAATAAGTTGGGAGAAGGTCCACCTAGTTTCTTCTATTTCTTACTTAGCGTATCCTGTTTCAGACACGGTTAATGGCTTTTCATTTCATCCTTTCCTGCCGATGGCTGCCTCTTCATCAGGCCACCGGAGATTTGGAGTTATAGATGACTCCCACGAGGATATGCTCCTAACAGGTAAATTCATTAACCCCACATTGTTGGAATTTTTCCCGAGTACTGTGTGTGAAAACTTCTGTATTCATCTGAAGTAAATTATTTTCAATGTTCATTACATATCTTCTCCTTCTATGCTTTGTTCTGTCGATTCCTCATTTCCATTTGCCTTTTCAGGAAAACAAATTTGTTGCCATACCTCTTAGTCCTATTTGCTTCCCTTCCTTAACACAAATGCTTAAATCATCTGCTCTGTCAAGTCAATGATCACATTTTTTCTACGAAATGACCTGTTAACATGAAAAGTTCTTAATATGATTGTGTTGTCCTTTAGGTGATGAAAATTGTGTTTCCGTGTGGAGCTTCGCCTATTCAGCATTCGTAGAAAATGATGGTAGTCCCATTTCTGGGGGCTCAAATGGTAAATCTGAGCTTGATGAGGACCTTCACCTTCGTCAAGAACCTTGATCCATGTACCGACTGTGTATAAACTTATCGTTGCATGGGCTAACATCACCTCCATTTACCATCTTAAAATACAACCACAACAAATCCATTCTAAACAAACTGTGTATCCACTATTTATGAATGTATGCACATCAGCTCTGCTGCTTTAAATATTCTTCCAGTTATTTTATTAGCCTCATTTGAACTTATTTTACTAAATTATTTCCCATTTTTGATAGATGTGACAATTGAAGAATAGGTGGGATAGCTAAAATTATGGAGCATTATGGTAGTGTTATGTGAGAAGAAATTTACTCTATAAAAATACGTCTTTCAATATTATATGATGTCATTGTTTCTGGCTGAGTGGAGATTCAGAGCAATACTCCATAAAACTCTTAATCAATCAATATTAATAATTAAATTAGGAATCTTTGTTCGAGCAGACTAGTAAACTCTTTTTGACAAACATATTATCACTGATTTGATTTTTTATTTTTATTTTAATCTATTATATAATGATTTAATAGGTTTATCTGATCTTTGGATTATTGCATAGCTTGAACAATTGGAATATATAACATCCTCTAATTAGGATTTACTAAAGTTTCAAAAGATCAAATAGTTTTTTTTAAATTAAAGAACTATTAAGAGAAAGTCAACATACTATTTGTTGTCTAGACAGAGTTACTACTATTACATGCTTTTTATTTTGTATTTTATCCTACATAAAATATTATATTGGTTTCCATATAAGTTATGTCAAATACATATTAGAGAACTTAATAATGTAACCAAATGATTTATTAATATTAAAAAGTTGTATAAAAGATCAGGTACATTATTAGTTATGTAGTTATTAATAATATGTATTTTTACATTCTGAGGCAAAAGTATTATCAGAGATTATTATGAAATATTATGTCAAAATTATTTTTTATTATATAGTTAGAACTCATAAAAAAATTATTTTATTTTTGGTTCATCTGTCAAATCATGTGAATTTTACATTTTAGGTCCTTATCAATTAATTTTGAATGAATGAAAATCATATTACATTCAAATTTAAAATTCGAAAGAACTAATAATAGCAAATAACTTTTATTAAATTATTTTTGTATTTTATGTTTTTTTAAAATTTTGTATTAAACTATAAATTATATTTATTTTTGGGTTTTGAATCCAAGAAAAATGTCATCAGATCCTTATCAATTAATTTTGAATGAATGAAATTCATATTACATTCAAATTTCAAAATGAAAAGAACTAATAATAGCAAGTAACTTTTCTTAAATTATTTTTTGTCTTTTCTGTTATTATAAATTTTGGTATCAAACTGTAAAATATATTTATTTTTGGATTCTGAATCCAAGAAAAATGTCATAAGACAGGGTCTTTCAATATAATTTTTATTTTTTATTTATAAATATAAATTGCATTATAAATGAAATTAGATTGTATTTTTATTTTTTTGATTTGCTTTCCAAAGTCAAGAAAGCAAGTTGTTGAGTGCATGTGCATTTAATATCTCTTAATATCTTTACAATTCTCCCTCTATAAATATAAAGTTTCTCATATTGTATTCTCATATCTTGAGTTAATACTTTCTCTTTAATATATACAGTTATTTTCTGTCATACTATTTTTCTTCTAATTTAGAAGAAAAATAATGATGGAAGCTCCAGGATCCAAAAGAAAGCGACTTCAAAATCGTTCTGTTTATCTTCCTAATCACGTGATTGATAGGATTTTTACCTTTTTACCTATTAAGGATGTTATTTGTTCTTCTGCCGTAGCTAGTCCATTTTTAAATTCCTGGATGTATGCCCGCAATCTGTGTTTTGATAGAATCTTTAAGAGAAATTGTGGTAAGGAAGATATCTCAATAATCAATAAAATCATAAGTAGTCATTTAGGCAAGAAAATTTACAGTTTTCATTTGTATATTCCTGCGCCAAATGAGTACTCACTTTTTCTTCAGGATTGGATTCAAATTGTTGCATCAAAGGGCGTAGAAGAGCTAGAGATAGATTTATGGTTTACATCTGATAATGAAGATACTTACTATATGCATTCTGATTCTATTGATATTGAAACTCTTCGGAGTGTAAAATTGATCAATTGTGAGTTGCGTTTATCGCCAAACTTAAAAGGCTTACGATTCTTAAAATCACTTAGTCTAACTAAGGCTCCAATCACATCTCATTTTATTCAAGAGTTATTTAGACGTTGTGTGGTACTTGAGTCTTTGGCATTGACTTTTTGTTCTTCTAATACTAATGTTACAATCAAAGGTTCGAATCAACTTAGAACTATTTTGATTAGAGGTTGTGGTAACATCGTCACTATTGATAATCCCAATATTCACACTTTTCATTATGAGGGTGAGATTGATAAAATCAAGTTGATTAGTCCAACAAGATTTGAAGATGTGATATTCAATCTTGATGCTACTAAATGGCTTCAGCATATAAGTGGAATGGGTAATTTGATTGAAATATTAAGAAACGTGCAAACTCTCTCGATTAACAATATTTTTCTTGAGGTAATGCATGTAATGATTTTAATTTTTATTTTGAAATTTATTTTTATATATTGACAACGTAAATATTTTGTGTGTACACTTTATTTAGGGACTTTCTCCTAGATATGTGGATTTTGAATACAAAGATATGGAGTTCTATCTTCCAAATCTAAAGGAGCTACAAATTGTGCGTTATGGATTAACATATGTGAACCCATGGGACATTATTTTCTTTGTCAAGAATTGTCCCCAAATTGAAAGACTCTTTCTCGATGTAAGTATATTAATTTGAACCTTTTTAATATTTTAATTTTTTTTTAGTTATTGTTAATTATTTGTGAAGTAATTAATAATTAATTAAAATTATGCAGTTTGGTGATTATGCAATGGAAGCAGGAAGATATTGGAATGTTGTAGCAAAGGAAAAATTTGAGAATTGCCAAATACAATTTTCACAGCTAAAGCTCTTGAAGGTGAAAGGATACAAGAAACTTGAGCTGGAAGAGAAATTGGTGAATTTCTTTTTGCTGCGGGCAAAGTTTCTAGAGGCTTTGATTATAGTTTCAAAGGATAAACATTTAGAAAGTAAATTGAAGGATGCTGTTACAGTCTCAAAGATAGTTACTATTTCTACCTACTATCATATTAGGGACAAAAGTTCTGTATTTCCTAAACATACAATTTTTTGAATGCAGAATTCAAAAAAAAAATCATTAGGAAAAGAGTTGGAGAAGACATGTTTTTCTAAGCATCACAAAAAAATATTAGATTTTTTTTATTTCCTATTTTGTTCATCAGTTATAATGCAATGTTGTTTTGGTTTGAGAAGATATATTTATTGCTATTTTAAGTAGTATTTGCAAATTTGGAATTCTGATTTGTTTTTTCTATTACAGTCAAATATGAATTTGGATCGGTATTTTAGAATTTACCTTATATTAATTCTCCTAATTTACTTTACTATAATTTAGGACTTCTTGATTTTTAATAAATATTTGTCTTTTATCATATATTTTAGAACTCCTTAATTATTAATTTTCCTAATACATCTTATCATATATTTTTGGTCTCTTTAATAATTAATTGTCCAAATCCCTCGTACCATATATTTTCATCTTACAATATATTTTAAGATTCCTTAATATTTAAAATCTATTTTCTTCTTATCATATATTTCAAGGATTCTTTAAGTTTTCTTAATATTCTTACCATATATTTTAAGACTCTTTAATTTTATAAATTTTATAAAAATAATTAACTAATAATTCGAGGAACATAGTAAATAATATTTTTTTTATTGTAAATTCTTTTAATGAAGGATAAATGGTTCAGACAATATTTCTAAGGACCTTCATGTTTTTTAATGTAGTATAAATTAATCTATATAAATATAAATATATACACTCTGAATAATAGAGTAAAGGAAAAATGAATTATTATATGAGCATAATAATACGATACAAGTACTTGTACTAAATTATTTACAATTACATTAATATGTATTTGTTTTGCACGTATATTTCACATAAATCAATAAATATAAAAAGAAAAAATATTAATAAGTCCTTTCATAAAAGAATATACCTAATAAAATATTTATTTATCTTAGTCTTCATCATAGGTAAGAATATTAATTCTCCTAATTTATTTTACTATATTTTAGGACTTCTTGATTTTTAATATATATTTGTCTTTTATCATATATTTTAGAACTCCTTAATTATTAATTTTCCTAAAACATCTTATCATATATTTTTGGTCTCTTTAATAATTAATTGTCCTAATCCCTCGTACCATATATTTTCATCTTACAATATATTTTAAGACTCTTTAATATTTAAAATCTATTTTCTTCTTACCATATATTTCAAGGATTCTTTAAGTTTTCTTAATACTTCTTACCATATATTTTAAGACTCTTTAATTTTAAATTTTATAAAAATAATTAAATAATAATTCGAGGAACATAGTAAATAATTATTGTAAAGTCTTTTAATGAAGGATAAATGGTTCAGACAACATTTCTAAGGACCTTCATGTTTTTAATGTA
>JAJOOS010003534.1:0-25088 GCA_029582725.1 Solanum chiquidenum | reverse complement strand
GATTTGGTATGATTTTCCTTATTCTCCAAAACGTATTTTACTTTGTAAACTAACCTATGTTCTTGCCTTTTTGATGGAGAAGAACAGATGAAGGGGAAGGAGGCGCAAGAAGAAGAAGAAAAGAGGTGGGGGCATGGGGTTTGGGATCTGGAAGAAAGAAAAAAAAAGTAAAATTGAGATTTTTAAAAATAAAATAAAATTTCCACGTGTCACATACCAATTCGTTTATTTTTCCACATAAGAGGCGTTTGTATGTACGCACTTAAAATGAGATTTTGAAAATATAAAAAGTGTCAAAATGACACAATGAGACCCTACATGAGGTGTCTAAAATGAATATCGCCCACTTGAGGTGCCTAAGTGAAAGTTGGTGCCAAATTTAAGGGGCCACCGATAGGTTAAATTTTATTATAAAGGTTGTATGACACGTGAGATGAGATAGATAAGGATATATATATTTCATTGGACTAGTTATCTGAACTTCTATATGAAATAGCTAATTTCATTACTTTAGGACTTTGTTATCCCTTATTCCATCAATCAAACTCTCTGAATGACATAATCCCACATTTAACCGTGGGATTAACATCATCCTTATCTCATCAACTAAACAACTCGACAACTGATTTAGATATTTGAAGTTTATGGAATTTTACAATAACTTTAAGTTAGTTGTATACGTTAATTGTTGGGTTCATAATCCTGATGTACAGAACTCCCGCCATTTCAATTTGTTTATCTAGATTTGCTTTTAAGTCCGTTTCAAAAAGAATTTCTAATTTTCTCCTTTTAGCAACTCTTTAATTTCAACTTTCCATCTGATACGTTTAAAATCATAAGATTAAAGTCATTTTGTACATCTGCATATCTTGAATTTAAGATCAGACAATTCAAAAATGTTTTTTATTTTCTTAAATTTTGTGTCAAGTCAAAACATGACTAAGAAATTGAAAGAGAGAAAGTAGTATTTAACTTTTAAGTAATTAACTTTCTATAGAGAGAGAGAGAGAGAGAGAACAAGAAAATTATTTATAAGAGAAGAATTAAGAAGTAATTAAACAGCTTCAATTTCTAGATTTTTTATTCTTCTGCTTTGTCAAAAAAATAATAAGAACACTTTGGAGAACCATGATACATCCAAAAAGTCCCAATTCAAAATGACAAAAACTTTTAAAGCATAGCTAATTTATTATGGACTATATACAAGAAAGCTCTCCAAATTTACAAGTAGTACTATTTTACAGCTAGTAAAAAAAAGTACTTCAAAAAACCTGGTGGTAAAAAATTAAATTAAATTAAACTAATATTAATTATTTAACCAAAGGGTAATTAGGGGTGGTTGTTGTTACAAAATTGGCCCTTTTAACAAACCTTCCTTTCATTCTTGGCCTCTTTTCAGCATTCAATTTCCTAACTTCGTATCTTATTTTCTTCGAAAATAATCTCGTTCGCCTTTTTTCTCTGTACCTTGAAACTCTCGCTTCTCTTCCTCTATCGACTATAATTACATTTTGGTTCATTATTCCCATGTAATTTCCCTGCAAAAATAACAGATACAATCAGATCGACTGAAAAATAACTATCCATCGTGAAACTAGTCATCCAACATTATATAAAAAGTTTAAAGTTACACTTATAAGTTAAATTTTTTTAGAAAATGAAATGTTCATTAACGTGCTCCCAAAATTGCATGAATATTTACCCTTCATTAATGTTTAAAATGATAGCATGCAAATCATTTTGTTATTCATTTTAGTACTTTGTTCTAAAATATTAAAATGTCGGTGTCCAAATGAAATGACTAGAATATCTAAGATATTTTGCTTAAATATCTAATGTCCTATGATATAATATATAGTATAAGAAAATACAATATTTCCATAAAGACCTTAGTATAAATTGCATTAAATATTACTAGCATATTCCTAAAATTAAACTCATTTTCTATGAATCAAGAAATACGTGGCATGGACTTTCACTTTCAAAACCATAATATAAATTGCATTATAACTATCAAAAAGTATACTTTTAATTATATTCTAATTTATAATATAAGATAAAATAAATAAATTAAAACTTACCATGCAATCTGGCCATGAGTCATTTGAATCCAATTCTGGCCTTTTACCATTAGTCCAAGGAGACCTTTGGTCAGCCCATGCAGTTAATACACCTTCATAATCAAGATTTAATAAAATCTTCTTTTTATTTTCATCCTTCATCACTACTTCATCTTCTCCGATAATATTTATCGGCGAACCGTAATCGAATTTGAATTCAAAGGTGTCTTCATTAATATCAATATCATGATGAGTATGATTATATTGATGATCGTGAGTAGTAGCAAAAGTTGTTTTTGTAACGACTTCCATTTCTCCCTCATCTTCAATTTTGACTTTTTCATGACTAATCATTGAATATTCCATTGAATTTTCCTCCTTGGTATTACAAACCCCTAATAGACCTAATCCTTCCATATCAAATGACTCATCATCAAGTCCTTTACCTAGTAAACTCTCAACATCGGCTGCGAATTCCGCTAGCTCCATCTCCGAGGGTAACATCTCGTGAAATCTATTCATATCGTCGTTACAGATATCATCATGCAACGTCATCTCCTTAGATTCGAGTTTAAATTCTGAATCAACATCTGCTGCAGTTGCGTTACTCTCCACCATCTCATGATTATTTCTTGTGGCCGAGTTGTAGAGCTGGGCCACGAAGGGATCGAGTATGGGCACTCGATATAAAAGTTGCTCCTCTTCATTCTCATCATGCGAATTGTCATCGCTTAATATCTCGGGGACGAGATGAATAGGATTCTTTCGAATGACATCTCCATCCCCCGCGGATTTACTAGCCTTCCTCCCATGCCTAGGAGTCCGCGCCTTTCTAGTAAATCCGCGATGCCATGATGAGACTGACACTGACACCGATGAAATTGATAGTGGACTTTCCAAATCGGGAAAGTAATCGTCTGATGATGATGGTGATGGTTGTTTCAGTGACGATGTTTTAAGACGAACCCTTTCGTGCCTACGCGCCAAAGGGTTCGCCGAATGAACGGAAGCGTCACAATTTTGACATAAAAATGCATCATCGGCCGGACAATACCAACGTGCCCTTTTTTTAATACAATTGTCACATGCTCTTGTTGTTTTTCCACCCATTGCACTTGCCAATTTTCTTTCAGAAACCATCGTTTAAATTCTGAATTCGTCTCTGATGATGGTATTAATTAATGATTTTTTTTTGTATTTTTGAAGAGTAGGTGGAAGAGGAAAACTAAGGGGAGATATGTTGAGTTAGATCTTTATGTATAATTGTTGAAAAAAGCTCTAGAGGAACTCAAAAAGACAGTTCTAAAAGTGCAATTATTTGAGGAACCCACAAAATGCACTTTTACAGCAAATTATAAAGTTCTTATTTTATAAAAATAAAATTGTGGGGACAATTTTTTTTTTTTTTTTTTTTTTGGGATTTTCTACAAGTAATGGGAGACTATACTTATGGGCCTACAATAAGGCCTTATCTGTATTTTAATTGGCTAATTTGTAAACATCATCCTTGCTACTTGTTTTTGATTGGATGAAGTTGTAGTCAAATGGATTTCAAAGGGTCCCACCTGTGTTGAGGATGAGAATTAGTTGAAAATTTGATCCAATTTCTCTATCCTAATGTCCATGTCTATTCTCTCAAGAGTTTGAAGGAGACACTTTTGTTAGATTGTCTTGCATTGAGTTTTTTTTTCTTCAAAATATCTAGTATTTGAAATTTAGATAAAGTAATCTAAGGAGGTGTTCATTTAACTGATTAAACTAAAAATAGTCTAGGAGTATATATAATATGTGAATGATCGTGTATAATTAATATACAATCTTTGGTTTATATGGATCATTCGAATTTCAAGAGTTATATTGTTTTACTTCGATCATAAATTCAGGCATGGAATCTTCGAGTTTTTTGAAACAAAATTTACATATTTAAAAGCTAAGTAAAAGTAGTACAAGTCATAATAATTCATAATTCAAGATATTTAAAAAAATATATTGTTAAAGAAGATTTATTTGAATTTTGAAATACGATTTGTGCCACATAAAATGAGATGAAAGAAGTATAAGTTATGTATAACAGATAGAAAAAAGCAAACAATATACTTGACTGGCTATTTTTGTAAAGACTGCCCGACTAATTTGGATTTACAATGTGCAAGACTCATTTAAAGGAAAAATATTTTCTTAGTAGGAGTTTATTTATTTTATGACATGAATCCAAAACTTCTTAGCTCTGATTAAAAATGGAGATATATATACTTCTAACTACATTATTTTGGTGCTGGTATGCTTTGAGTTATATGCTCTCTAAGATGATGATATTTGAAGTACAAGTGTAGATATTTTAAAAGGAATGTATATTTTGAGAAGAAGGTAATTAGATATTTAATATTTATCATATTTCATATATTAATTTTTTTAATTTGGCTATAATAGTACATACTTTAGAAATTATATAAAAAATACTAATTGTTAAGTCTATTGTTTTTCATAATTGTATTGTGGAATTTACAAATTGAAACTTCATTTTGTTTCACGTTATATTTGTGACTCTATTAAATTTTGAAAAGCCAAACAAATTTTTTTACTAATATAATCTTCCATTTTTTTAAAATACTTTTATTATAAAATGAAATTATATTATATAGTTGAAAAACTCTTTGTTGCGGTCCCCTTCTACTTTTTTGCCCCCCTCTGCCCCTAAATATTTGGTCTATAAACTTAAAAAGGGAAAGTGATAATGTAATTATTGTTTTTTTAAAAAATTAATAATTGCCTTTTGAAGTTTTGATGATGTTGCTAGTTTCAACAGTTACATAAAGGTGGTTTATAATCATTGGTAAATGACTAATTATTTAAAGTAATTTTGATTTCGTAGCATAAAAAATTAACTAAATAACATATCATAATTATATAACTCATAAAATTTAAAATCTAGATAAAAGGAAGTAGTATACATTGTTATTATATATTTTTATTTGAAGTACTATAAACACTTTTTGGTGAAGAAAATTCGTGAAAATAATTTCCATCATGTCAGACGCACATTTATCTGTTGTGTCTGCTTCAATTTATTAAGGAATTAAAAGATAAAATAATGTTTAGATAAAGAAAAAAAACGAATATGAAAAATAATGTTTAGATAAAGAAAAAAAAAACAAATATGAAAGTGGATAAATATGATGTGGAAATATATAATTATAATTCTTACTACTTGCAGGAAGAAAAAATAATCTCCGCAAGAATTACCGTAAATTATGATGTGAGGATTGAGATTTTTTCATTTTTAATTAGATGTCTTGATTTTGAAGTTTTAAAAATGTAATCTTATTAAAAGCATTATTTTTAAAAATGAGCTCTGCAATATGTAAATACGAATTTAATCGAATCTTAATTTTCGAACTCCAAATCTAAAAATAAAAAAAATAAAAAAGTAAATCGATCATAGACAAGCATGTCAAAGTGTCACGGTTATGAGACTGACAACTTTATTGTTCTTAACTTGTAGTATTCTGACATGCACTTTTTCTATGATGTTTATGCTCTCTAATTGTTTATCAAAGTGAGGGAAAAAAAGGGACGTGGCAACGTGTCATGCATATGATCAAGGTAAAAAAAGGGAAATTTCAAAAATAGCTAATACTAGAAATATAATCAAGTGAAATAATTATATTTTACTTAATTACGATTCAACGTACATATTAGAAGGAGAGAGAGGCAAGCAAAATTAGGAGAGGGAGGAAAAAGACAAACGAGAAAATACAGAGAGGAGAGAGGAGAGAGGCGAGGGAGGTGAAAGATGTTTGGTGTATGTATTTGAATTTCAATTAAATTCATATCGCTCATTGCATGGTCTATTTTGAAGGTGGCGCTCTCTACAAGAGTTTTCCATATTCAAGACTTAAATTTGAAACCTCTAGCTAAAAGTGATACAATACCACTATTACACTACTAACTCATGTTTGTCAAGGAAAATTGTTTTGAGGTAATTGTTTACACCCCCTCTGTTTTTATTTTACTTGGTGTTTATACCAAAAACATATATTTCATATTTACTTGTTTATTTTAATAATAATATAAATCAATAGAATGTTATTACTACTTTTCATACTATCCTTATTATTTTAGTAGTCAAATTTAAACTTTCAAAACATCTAAGACTAATTTAGTGAACTACATATTTAATTTAAAAAATTAAGTTTTGTGTCGAATAAACAAGCTATGAAACAAGAGTATTATAACAATGATTTCGTCAAGTAGAAAATGAACTAAATAACATATCATAATCAACTACCTAATTCGCAAACTTTAAATCAAGAATTATATATTCAATTAAACTCCTCATATAAATTGAATTGAAAAAAGTAATATATTATTATTATTAGAAATGGTAACCTAGAGTCTTTCTCTTTGTGCTCTATTTATTATTATGAATATGAATAGAAAATGCACGTAAGTATTTCAACTCAAAAGATTTACATATACTCTATGTTTAGTAATCAAAAGTAGACACAATACAATGCAGTAACTTTTCTTTTTATTTCACCAATAAATTTTACTACTTAGTAATAGTGTAAAAAAAATACAAATTACAATCTAACAAAGAAAAATTGAGCTGTGCGGGTTCAAACTAAACCCGCACCATAACCTCTTCGAGCCCGCTCCATTGTCATTCATAATCATCTTCCGCTTCCTCAACCTTCTGCCCGAATCCTCGAGGTCCACCTCTAGCTCTCGCTACAATTTTCCCCTTCCGGCCGCTCTTCTTCTTCTTCGCCGCTTCTTCTTTCTCGAATTTCTCCTTCTCTCTCTTCTGCAAAAAATCCGTAACAGCAATATAGATTACTCCGACGGTTAGAATGGATAATCCGACGAAAGCAATGACCAAAAGCGATTGAATGACGGTGGAAACTCCGTCGCCACCGGTGGATGAAACAATTTGATCGGCAGTTTCATCTAGATTCACTTCTGATAACTCTGAAATAGCGGAGATTCTCCGATTTGGGATTATTTTGGATGAAATTGGTAGATTTGGGTGGTGAATTTTGTGAGGATGGAGGTTTCTAGAGGGTGAAATTTGTGAAATTGATAGATTTTGTGGAGGAAAAAGAGGTGATTTAGGGTTAATTACAAGGAAGGAGAGAGAAATGGATGTAGAAGCAGCCATTGTCTCTCATCCAATTTGCAAAGCTAAAGGAAATGTCATCTTAATTTTTGTACTTTTAATTTCCTTCACACATCCATAGACCTTATCTTCTCTTCCTTGGGCCCCACCACCTAGTAAGTTTACGAGAATCGAAATCTTACTAACAAGGTAAAATTTTAGATGAACAATCGATAGAGCTACTTAAGTTTTTAGGGAACATGTCTATTGTGTAACGCCGATATATTAGTGTAGTTTGATAAGTAAAGTCTGGAAAATGTATTGTCAACGCAATTTTATTTCTATTTTGTGAAGATAGAGAAGTTGTTTTTGATAGACCCGTCGGCTTAAACTAAGCTTATCAAAATCAATATGAAAAGATAATATAGTAGTGAAGAAGACAAGTAATAAATAATGGAGAAGAAAATTAATATTTTAACAATAAATACATTATATCAAAAATGATCTTTAATGACAATAGCTTAATTGCCGCAAAATATTATTTTTAGCGGCAATTGATTTTCTTTGTAAATGTCTCTAAAGCCTATAGCGAAAATGAATCAATGACAATTAACTAATGCCGGTAAAAAAAATATTGTCACTATAGTATATTTACTATAGTGACAATATGATAACCGAGTCAAATGAAATGACATGTAATAATAAAATGAAAAAATAGGGTAGTATAGAAGAGTAATACTGATCAAGGAAACTCTTTCCGAAAGAATTTCTTACTTCTAATTTTCTTCAATAAAGAAAAACGTTTCTAAAATTTTAATTATTAATTGAGTGATCATACATCTCAGAAATCAACGTTACATAAAGTCACAACTCAAAAAATAAAATTTGAATCGATAAAGATAATCGATTTGAAATGGACAAACAATATAAATACAGGATAAAAATGAAACAACGTATAATTTAGGTTACCATAGGGGAATAAAAGTTGATGGTGAATCGACTGTTATGTCCTCTTCAATATTTGTCTGTGTATGTCATCAATTGGATATATGACATTATAAGATAACCACGCTTGGAAAAACAAACATGAAATCGATCGATCGTTACACAAGAAAATGACTTTCGTAAAAGAAATATTTCAGAAAATATTACTTTTATCACATCAAATTATATCTATATATTGTGTTTTCTTCAATTTAATACGAATTAAAACATAAAACGATATTGACAAAAGCAAACATAAAACCGATTAGTCATATAAGAAATTGACTTTTCATGATAAGTAACTTCAATCACATCAAATACATTATCCGTTGTGTCTTCTTCCATTAAATAATATGAGATTAAATGATAAAATCAAACAATGTTGGGAAAAAAACAAATATGAATAATTTTCGACGTGTCAAACACACATTTTATCTCTCGTGCCTTATTTTGTTTAATGTTGAGCTCTACATTGGTAGGATAAAGAAGAATTTGTATTCTTTATATGATTTTGGACTAAACTTTACTCACAAGACAACTTTTTAGGTTGAATGACGTCCAAAATTCATATCATTAACAAATTAAATATGGAATTAAAAAATAATAAAATGGTTTGGAGAAAAAAAAACATGAAAGTGGATAAGTGTGATGTGTAAATTTGTCCCTCTAAATATATATAAAGTTGAAAATCTATTATAGACAAGCATGTCAAGTGTCACGGCTTTGATAATGACTTTTTTTGTTAAATTGTTATTGCTATGCTATAGAATTCTCACATGCACGATTTTGGTTCGACTGTTAAAATATTATCCATTTTAAATTTAGCCTGTATCATAAATTTAACCTTCATGAGGTACCTAACTTTCTTCTTTCATTCTGATATGAGATTTTCTAAAATATAATGTGTATTAGAGGCTTGCTTTCCGTCATGAACGTCACATACATATAATGTTTACTTTCTTTAATTAATTGTTTGTCAAAAGTGAAAAATGGATAAGGCAAACACATGCAATGCCTACTATCGAAGTCAAAAAAAAAAGTTGGAACAAATTAATTGGATTACAATTGTTCTCATGAATAGATGATAATGGGATAAGATTAAAGACTCATTTAATGAATATATGATAATGGGATAAGTTTCTCATAGTAGTGACAATATTGTCATACTTTCTATATCTCTGGGTTTTCGTACTATTTAGTTGTTGTTATTGTTCTTTACTTCGGAATGTTATATACAGGGGCGCAACTACATAGTCTTTAGGGTGTTCAATGGGATATCTTTCGTTAGAAAATTATATCGTATATACAAGTAAAATGATATACAAAGTGATTAAATAACGTATTCTCGACACCCTTAACATAACAAGTGTTGTAGCCTAGTGGTTTAAGGTGCCTTGAAAGAGCCAAGTCTTTAAGCGTTTGTGAGTTCAAATCTCACTAGCAATAACTTTAAGCCTTTTTTTTCAATTTTTTCATGTATATTTAAAATTTCTAGTGCTCTCATTCAAATTTTTTTCATGTATATCATGTACTTTTTAAAAAAATAATTCATGTATACAACGTAGTTTAATTTTTAAAATTTTTAGTGCACTCATTCATCCAAAAGAAAAAATGTATTCGTGTACAATTCTTGAACACCCTTCATGAAATTTCTGGTTACGCCACTAGTTATATATAATGCTTGTCACACTATGTGTGACAGTTTCTTTATTTTAACTTTTTATTTTTCTATAGTTGCTTTGAATTACTTTCCTTGAGTCGAGGATCTATCTGCGTACACTCTGCTCTCATCAAACCCACCAAGTAAGACTACATTGTGTTTGTTGTTACTGTTGTCATGCTTTTTTGAATGAAAAAAATATCTTTTATTAGAACAAAAATATCAGAGAGCATCATTTTTGATTTTTTTCAGAAAAAATTGTGGAATGTAAGAACAAGTACAACTCATACATTAGTATCTTAGAAATATAAAAATTTATAGACCATGTAGCCCCTAAAAGGTACAATTGATAAGTTAACATCATAGATTTATTTTTTCCCAATTATTATTTTTATTACAATATTTTATTTTATTTTTAAAAATAAAATCCAAGAGTTCATGTTACATTAATGGGCCTAGTTACCCATGCTGGAAATGAGTCCAGACAATGTGGGCCCATTTCGAGAAATTCCTAGAAAAATGTGGTCCCTTTGGGACCATAATTAGTGTATGTTTTCTTGTGATGCACATGATGGGCTTTACATATGTTGCTATCTGGATGACTCAAAAAGTACTTAAACCCATATCGGAAATATGATAAGCCCACAATGTTTTTGGATAAAAGCCCAAATTATATTCTCTTATATTTTATAATAAAAAATGAAAAACTACGTAATTAAACATACTTCACTATCATATATACTATTATTACTTATACTATCAAAATATTACGTATTTTATCACTAATTAAGAGTTCGTACATATCTTACACTTAGATATATGTGTTTTTACTACCAGATACACAAAAATAGGGAGAGAGGCAAGCGAGATAGGGGAGGGAGGCGAGTGTGATTCAAATGTATATGTGATACTAGATGTAAGGGAGAGGGGCGAGTGAGATGGGAGAGAGGTGAGCGAAATTCGCTATGTATATCAGATACATGTGAGTCCACTAGGATACAATGTATCTAGAACAAATTACACCTAAATTTGACCCTATGTATCCAAGATACACTTATCTAGAGGCACCAAAATATGGTATGACGTAATATTGCAAACTAGAGTGTATCTAAGTAATTAACTCCTAAACTAGTGAGATTTATATATGTTCCCCTAATAAAAAATTACCTTGTCAAACATACATTCATATCGTTTATACTAATTCTATCTATACTTTTAAATAATTACATATATTTTTATTAGTTAGGAATTTTGTACTATATTTTAAGTTAGATACATTGAGATACATATTTTTTTAAAATTAGACTAAAATAAAACCCTTAATTATATGTCCACTTAATTCTCTCCGTAATTTATGCATTCACTCTAAATCAACTAACTCTCTCTCCTAAATTCTCTCAAATTCACTCTCTTTTTACCCCCTCCTTTGTTTCTTCTCCAATGAATCCTGGATGAACCAATCCCCCACCGTCCTCCACCACTTCAGCACTTCTATCTCCGACGAAGAGTCACCATCTGGCTCATTCTTCCCTTCGACTCCGGTGACGTTAATGGGAAGTCACAACCACACAACACCGTTGCTCACAACAACAAATCAAAAGGTGAAACAAACATCGTCGCTGTTAGATGTCGGACCAGTCGTGAACGTAATTATAAAATTTCAGTATTAGTTTGTTTGTCGTTTCTCTTACCTCGAGGCTTATTGTTGCTCGAAAAAAAATAATTATTTGTGGAAACAATAAGCGGAGATTTACACATATGTCTGACACATTATTAATGTATTTGACACATTTTCGAGTTAAATTATATGTATTCAGTTTTTATTAGTGTACGTATCTGATTAAGTGTATATATCTGACAAAATATATACATACATGTATTGAAGATTTACACATAGATCTGACACATTATTAAGTTTAGATTATATGTATCTAATTTTTTTCAATCTTTTGATTAAGTTACGACAATCTTGACATATATCAAATGAACCTTTTATATCACAATCTAAATCCTAGTTTGATATTATTAAGAAGAAAATGTGAATCTTTTATGGGTGGACTAGTACTTTTATGGTCAATCATTATTTCTATGGTTCATCTACTATAGTTAGTTACTAAAGGAAATAAAAAAAGGAGAAAGTGATAATTAATAGAGATTTTTTCTCACGTGTTCATTGTAGACTATGATATTCTTTCATGAGCTAAAAGAAATTACTATCTTACAATAAACATGTTGTACGTACAAATTGGTAGGTAAATCATACCAAAATATCTATAAAGTTAGGAAAACAAATAATTAAAGGGATAGAGACCTTACCCTATTTCTATTTTACACTATTGGGACCATGGATTCCCAACACGAGTTGTTAATATTACTCTTTTCCAATTGTTGACTTTACACTCTTTTCCTATATATATAGTTTTAAGATATATTATGTAGGTTCAAAATTCTTGTGATGCTGACTTCACTTCTATATTCCTTGATGTAATTTTATATTTTTTATGTTTATTTAATAATTATATTATAACATTTCTATGAAAATTTGAAGGAATTCATGTAATTATTATTGTTGTTACCCTTTTTTATTCTTGTCTAGTTTATTCTTCTATTTTCTTGAGAGCTCCTTCACACTAACATGCTCCAATATTTTTATACGTTGCCTTTTATCTTCCCTCCTACACTAAACAATTCAACGAAAGTAATAAAAAATATTTGAAGTAAATTTCCATTACTAGCCTCAGACAATCTTGGCTTCGATAACTCCAACATTAGTGACGTGGATTTTAAATAAAAATATCTAAAAAGTTGATTTCAGAAAACAATATGCCCAAATTTCGCAAATTCCGCTAGATACGTAAGAAGTTGATTATAAAGTGACTAAACTTATAAAAGTATATACACTTTGACTATACGTTAAATAAGAGTCCCAAAATGGGTCGTGCATGTAACCCGGTAATTATTCGTTCGGCCCATTAACAGTCCAAAATTAAAGAGGCACTTTTTACGGCCCATAGTGGCGATTTAGCTTGTGTATCTTCGCCGTTATCCACCGCAGCTTCATCGTCGTCGAAGAAGTAGCTGTATCTCTCAGGTACCGGTAATCTCTCTCTCCGTCAGATTGAATTTTATAATCTGTTTTACTTTTTGTATTGAAATTCTGCATATATTTTTACCTCTTTCACATCGCATGCCGGTTTTTTTTTTTTTTTTTTGCTGGTGGTGGTTGTGGCGGCGGATGATGAGATTATCGGTTTGTTCTGTACATATTTTTAGAATTATAACTTAGTTTTTGTAGATGTGATGAAATTTAGGAATTTACTAGTATAATTAAGCTTTTCTTTTGTGTGGAAGGACTCGTGAACACGAACTAATTTGTTTTTTGTTACGATTGAAACTAATATGTTCGATTAATTAGTTAATTTCACTGAGTATGAGAGTGGCAAACTTTGCTTGCAAATTTATAGAACTAGTTGTCTGAGGAACTTGATTAGCATCCGTGCTTGTGTAGGGATTTGGTAATACCAAGTTTTTGCGTTTTCCTGTATGAAATATACGGTGGTGTATTGCCGGAGTCTTATTCTAATTAGCAAAATAGTAAAAAAGGTGTAGACTTGAACTGCATATGAGCTCATTCCTTGGTTGGAATCCATTCATTTGAGTATAACTCCTAGTAATTACATGTTTGGACTATGTAAAAGTTTTTTCTCTAAATATCCAGAAATAGAGTTCGATTTAGTTTTCAAAATCATATCGCATGCAAAATTGTTGTCTAGACTCTGGATGTGTGTAATTCCCACTGATTCATTTTACCAGCGAGAAGTATACAAGTTAAGGTTCTATCGAAATCTTCAACAACAACAACAGCATAATACCCAGGGTAATCCCACAAGTGAGGTTTGGGGAGGGTAGTGTGTACACAACCTTACCTCTACCTTGTGAAGGTAGAGAGGTTGTTTTTTAGAATGTAAAAACATTTAGCTCTCTCTTTCTCTACTCGTGCATGTGCATGTGCTAGTCAGAAAGAAAAGTAGTATAGTGAATAGTGGTGGATAATGGATTTTAGTGGATGAATAATTGATACTAGAAATGAGGACTCTAGTGGCGGAGCCAGAATTTTCAATAAAGGGGTTCAAAGTCTAAAAAAATGGACACACGAAGTAGCCGAAAGGGGTTCGACATCTACTATATATACCTAAAAAATTATTTTAACTATGTATAAATCATATAATTTTCCGCCGAAGGAGGGTCGGATGACCCCCCTCATAAGAGGGTGGCTCCGCCACTGGTAGTAGTTCAGTGAGTTCTCTTTAATTATAACACCTCTATTGTTTTGTCAGAATGGTTGTAATGCTGGTCTTTGCCTTGCACCCTTGCCTTTTGAGCAAAGGTTAGTGTTTATGAGGCAAATTCTATAAGTAGTTCTCCAGTCATGTCTTCTGAAAATCTGGCATTTCTTAGGAATCATGTGTATCGGTTTGTGTAGTGACAAATAATTAAGTGGTTGTTGACATAATTACAGAGGGTGGCATCTAAATGAAAGGCTTTCTTTTACCAAGGGACCTTGACTCTACTCCATGTCACATTACCTCAAGATTCCTATACCTGGTGGCTGAACTGCCTTAATCTGCAGCACTTGCTGCTTGTTGTCCATTACGACCTAAGGACAAATACACAAGGTGGTTTGAGATACTAATTTGCAGTATTCTTGTCTGCCTTAGAAGAAAGTTTTTTAGAAATTATATGCATAAAATATCTAATTTTATGGAGAGACCGTAGTTCACGAACCGGTGCCTTCAAAGGTCTATGCAGGAAAAAACTATGGGCCTATCTACTTCTGATTTTCCATGTACCCGCTCTCATTTTTTTCTTCTATATGTGCTGGTTGTACCTTCTTTTAGATGTGATAATTGATTGACTTCAGATCCATCTTAACATATCTATTTGTGCGACACTTGTGTTATGGATATGCTGGACCTTAAAGGCTCTATGTTCATTGTTGTATGACACTGTTGGTCTTACAACCGTTCTATTGAATTTGCCTTTCACCTAGGTAGGTAGTCATTCTCTATTGTGCAACATTCCTGTAGTACTCCATTTCAACCATTCTTATTTTGTTTATGTGTTACATCTTCTTCTCTCATGTCATCCTCCTGATTGAATCTAGATATTTGAATTTTCTTCATTTAGGCATTTGAATCCGTCTAATCTCTCCTCAATCTTTCTCTTCTTATGCTAGTTAGACTTGCAGTACATATATTCTGTTTCACTTCTGTTTATCATAAAACCATTATTTTTTACATTGTGTTACATAATTCAAGCTTTTAGTTGACACACTCACTAATCTTGTGAACCAACACAATATTGTCCACAAATAATATACACCATGAGACCTTATTCTCTATTGTTTGGTAGCTCATTCATTTGTAAGGTAAAAGAAGTACAGGTTTAATAGAATATTCGGTCTGAACCCACAGTTATGAGGAACTCCATTGTATTCCCTATTACTTTTTTCACACTTGTGACAATCTGCTTCTTGCATATGTCTTATGACATTTATATATTCGATATGGATTCCTTTCTTCTCTATTGCCACCAAAAGACTCTTCTTGACACTATTGTTTGCCTCTCTGAGTCACTAAATTATTATGTATAGATGTTCTTTGCTTCCTATAGCTTTTCATCATTATATTTTTGTAAAAGGAAGGCATCTGTTATGGATTTACTGGGCATAAATCAAATTTTCTTGTCATGTATAGTGTTAGTAAGTCTATGCTTTATCACTCCTTTACTGTTAGGGAGTTTTTTCCTATGAGTTCTCTTTCTCTCAACTTTTTACGAACGTAATTTATTTTCTTTGTTGATTCATCGTAGTTATGGCCGGTAGAAATCGTATGCCCCGTCAACCTGACAACTTCAGAGGATTCCGTGATGGGCCACCACCACGGGTTATTATGCAGCGAGGACCAGGACCCCTCCCTCCTCATCCATCAGTCCTTGAGGAGGAACTAGAGCTCCAGCATAGGGACATGCAGAGATTTATTGCTGAAAACAGACAGGTGATTGATGAGAATGTCATGCTTGAAAGGGAATTATCTGCTGTAAAAGATGATATACATAGATTAAGTCAGGTCATTCCCAAAATGCGTGCTGACAATGAGGCACAACTACGAGAGTATATTGAAAGAGGAATGAAGTTAGAGGCTGATCTTCGATCTACGGAGCCTCTGAGGTTAGAGGTAATCCAATTGAGAGCTGAATCTCAGAAGCTAATTTCTTTACAGAAAGAGCTATCTGCCCAAGTTCAAACTCTTACTAATGATACTAATCGACTACAAACTGAGAATAAGCAACTATCAGCTATGAAGACTGATATTGATAAATTGCAGAAAGAATTGGCAGAAGCAAGGTATGAAGTTAAAACTTTCTCCCCTAAGAAAAGATGAATAAACATGAAATACTTTGTTATTATGGTCCCTCACTTTTTTATAATGTATGCGATGGCCAACTTGTGATAACTTCTCTTTTTGACTATTCAATTTGATAATGAAATTGTAGGAGGCAATTTGAATATGAGAAGAAAGCAAATACAGAGCTGGTGGAACAAAATCAATATATGGAGAAGAATCTCATTTCAATGGCTCGTGAAATTGAAAAACTGCGAGCAGATAAAGTTGGACGGGGCCTTGGTAAGTTCTCTATCTCCTTTCTTATCTGATTTTATGATGTAAATTTTTGAGCCGTGGAAACAACTTAGTTTATATTTTCTCTATTTCATCTAGGTGTAGGAGCCTATGGCATGATGAATGGAAGCCCTGAGATGAGATATCCCGGTGGAGCATATGGTGATCCATACAGTGGCGGTGGTTGGGGTTCCTATGACAATCGTGGTCCTCCTAGACGTTGAGTGCTATATATATATTGTGACAGCACTTGAAGCGAAATGTAATGTGATGTTTTCTCCCTTTTTAGAAATGTAACTCTCAACTTTATGAAACAAATATGCTATGAAACCAAGATTTTCCGATTGGACCTTGGGCTTAAGAACAAATCTTTGATAACATTCATATCATTCGCATCTTTCTATTCAATTATAAGCTAATGAGTTGTTATTTTGGTAGTATCGTCGCGCTGACTATAAATTGTCATATGCATGCTTCACAACTGCATGGACTCTATGAATTGCATTGGCATATAAGTTCCATATAGCTTACAAGAGGTAAGAGCAAAAACAGATTTAACCACAAATATTCTTCTCTGCTATTGTTGATTATATTCTCCTAGAGCTTTACTATTTCTGGGATATAAACTGGGTACTTATGGATACAATCAGACCAAGGTCCATCACTTGGAGTTTTTATTGTCTTGTTACACTTCCAAACAGCACTGTTACACTTGAATCCACTCCCAAATGCAATCTGCCAAATTCTGTCACCTTTCTTCATCCTTCCCTTAGCTTCAATATAACTCAGTTCATACCACAATGATGAAGAAGACGTGTTCCCAAACCGATGCAGAGTCATTCTCGATGCCTCAACATGTTCTGCAGACAGCTGCAAGTTCTTCTGCAGTTCATCAATCACCGCTCTTCCACCAGCATGAATGCAGAAATGTTCAAACGCTTGTTTGAAGTCCGGAATATATGGTTTCAGTTTCGTGTTAAAGACCTTTCGGCCAATGAGTGACAAGAGAAACAGCAGTTGTTCTGATGGAGGAAGAACAAGTGGTCCAAGTGATGTTATATTAGACTTCAATGCCTCCCCTGCTATGGCCATAAGATCTTTTGACAAGGAGATTCCTGTTTTACCTTCTGAATCCTCAGTTTCAAATACACAATTATAAGATTTATCGTTTGATCCTTTGTGTGTTCTCACTGTATGCAGCAACTTGTACTTGGCTCGCCGTTGATCTGCCCACCACTTGTTTGATAAAAGTATGGCTGCACCTCCCATTCTGAACAGACAATTTGGTAGGAGCATTGATCTATCTTTGCCTCTGTAGTAATTCGGCGTGATGATTTCTGTGCTGACAACCACAGCAATCGATCTGGGATGAACTTGGAGAAGATCACGAGCTAAATCAATGGAGATTAGCCCAGCACTACACCCCATTCCTGAGAGATTATAGCTCTTGATATTGTCTCTCATTTTGTACTTATTAACCACCATTGCTGATAAAGATGGCGTTGGCGAAAAAAGGCTACAGTTCACTATAAGAAAGTCAATGTCTTTAGGCTTTACTTGTGTTTTCTTAAAGAGAGAATCCATGACTGAAAATATCACCATTTCAGCTTCTTCTCTTGCAGTGTCCATGTTAGGTGCAGGAGGGATATAATGAATTGCTGGTGGCAAACATGTGTCTTCTCCTAAACCAGACCTCTCAAGAATCTTCAGTTGGAATTCAACACTCTTTGGCTCTGAACTAAGTATGATTCTTGAATGCTCCATGAAGATTGAAAAGGGGACGCGCAATGACAGAGGTGGCTTGTAACATGCATAATCGACTAGGTAAACCCCTCGAGGCCTTGACATGAAGTATAAAATGGACACGAGGATGACAACGAAAGATGAACAGATTGTTTTGGTGAAATCAAACTGAATGGAGTTCCAAAGATTGGAAATTTCCTCAGGGCCTAGTTGAATAGCTTGAACAAAAACCATAGCCATTATGGGCAACAATAGACATGTCAAGAAGTGATTCACAACATATTGGTACCCAAGTTTTGCACACTTGAGTTTAACTGATCCCTGAGCCTGAGGCATATTTGTCTTAAAGATTATGGAAGTTTTAGTATTGATTAGTAGCTGGAGTGGTATAGCCTGATCTGAGAAGTGCTATTTCAGTTCGGATAGACTTTATTCAAGAATGTCATCGCCTCGGGAACATATGGACAGTGAGATGATTATATGAGACATTTTATAAGGCAAAATGATCATTTCATCATAGAAATAAGTGAAGGGTAGATTGGTAGCCAACGGCCAACGCTCACTCTTCAAGTCTTGCCTGTTTTAGTATATGACATAACATTAGTTGACTAATAAAATATTATCAAGTTGTTTTGACTAAACTAAAGTTTGGTTTGGTCTTTAGGAGAATAACTTCCCGTCAATAACAAAGTAATTATCATAATTTGCTCATAAACTTATTTTTTGTTTTTCCATCCGGTGTTAGGTACCTATATTAGGGTGTAAAATACTCCATAACAAAAACGACTTTGTATTCAAGGGACTCAAACCTGAGACCTCTAGCTAATGATGAATGCATATTTACCATCCCACCAAAGTCCTGATCGTAATACTTATTAATTAAGAGTACTAAATTACTCATACGTGACAAAGAGAATTACCCGAATGCCCACTATTATTGGCCAAAGCAGTACTTATATGATTCAAACGTAAATATTCATGAAGTGATCGATGCAACACAACATATGTGACGTGACTGCTGTCCTTTTCATTTTTTATTTTATTTTATATATAATTCATATATATATATATATTATTTCAGTTATTATTTTTTATTGGTATAAAGGATAAATATAAAAGAATAGAAAGAAAGGAGCCAAAATTAAGTATGGAGTTGGACAAAAATAAAGAAAAGGGAAGAAAAAGAGAAGAAAAAGTAGTATAAGTAGAGAATTGATAAATACTTTGGATATAAGTAGAAGGAATAAATACTTTGATGGCTATAAAAGTAAATAAACATTGATTGATAAATACTTTGGATATAATGAACATTGAACTACTATGTAAAAGTCTTAACTAAGTATACTTAAAAGAAGTATGTAGAAGGCCTTATTTGGAGTACTACTATGACAAAAGTAGAAAGAGTTTAATCCATGACAACTTGAAGTTAAACCTAATTTGAAACTAGGAAGATATGCTTCATTGCCTTTTAATATAGGACCAAATGAATTTTGGTGCAACGATAGGACTGCTTCACGCTCAGTAGTGTAGCCATAAATTTTACGAAGGGTGTTCAAAAATTTCATAGCTACTAAAAACAATTTAATGAATGGGTGTACTTAAATTTTGTAAATCAAACACATTAATGATTATTTTTTTAATTAATTAATATATCAAAATTTTTAAAATCAACTACATATCAGTTTAGAGTGAAATCACTTTTATGCATCAAGATTTCACAAATTTCTGATAACTAACAACGAGAAATAAAAAATAAAGAGTAGAATCAAACGAGTTATATTAAAATAATTAAATAGGATTTGCTTATTAACATTAAATTAAATAATTACTTTTAAACTTTTAATGAAAAGAAAAAAATCAAAAGTCAAATAACATATTTAGGGGAATCGAACCTGCGCAGATGAGGTCGCAAATAACTTAGCTTGAGCTGAACGACTAAAACCACTAAGCTAAGAAACTATATTATTTTTTCAAGGGTGTCCAAAATGTGCTATTTAACCATTTAAAGTATCATTTTACTTATAAATATAGTGTAATTTTATGACGAAGGGTGTCCGATTGGACACCCTAGGCAAAGGGTAGTTATGCCCCTGTTCACGCTTAATTAGAAGTCTCGAATTTGAGCCTGAATATGGAGAAAATCCTATTGGGAGCGCCACTCCAAATGGAGCCTACTACCATACGCGATCCAAATTTAATAGTGGCTTCAGTGCTACATATGCTCATTTTAATTATTTATGACTTAATTATGATGTATTAGAAATATTGAGTGGAGATAAATTTTTACCCTTTTTGTTATGATCTGTTTTTGTTTCTTCTTTGTAATATTCTCTTCTCGTTTTTTTCTAGTGAAAAAAAGATTGACATCTTTTGATATTAAGAAGCTATTTTATTTTAACGTTCATTTTTTACTTCTAAGAATATTCTACCTTACTTATTTATGACCACAAGATTATATAGGGATTTTCTGTATATTATGTAGTGTTTTTTTATTTTTCTTGATAAACTTTATTTTCAATTAAATAATGTCATATAAATTAATTTAGATAGAGTTATAGATTTTCTTACTAGGGCACATTCACAAAAGAAGTTACAGCTCAAGCCTTGTATATGTTTGTATTAAGAAATTTATTAAACTTCAAACTTATCTACTCGAATGGTTAATAAATTGTGTAGTATTTAGAATTCATAAAATTCAAATACTCAATCGGTCTCTCTTAAATATGATTAATATATTTTAATCAATATTTTAGTTGATTTTCGAGTAGCTTCCAATGAGTATGATTAAAAGGAGGTCATCACCAAACAAAAACTACCATCTTTGGATTAAATTTGATTCATTTGTGTAACCCAAGTTAAATTGTGATTTTCAAATTAAAAGCCATGCAAATGTAGGATTTTTTTTTTTTAATGCTTAAGAGTATGATTTGACTCCACTCAATATATCATGCCCATCAACAGATCCACTGCAGTTATACCGGCGAAGTCAACCCATAATATTCAGTCATGTGTTTTCAATAAGAGTACACCTGAAAATCGACTAGCCTTCATTGTCTTGGGATGCAACCTTACCCCCTCGTAACTCAGATTCTTTTATATATATATATATATATATTGAAAATAGCTGGAAGACAAAAATCGAAAGCCCTTCATTTATTGTTATTTACATTTGTGATATAATAATTCATTTGAACTTGAAAGTTAGGTGTACATTCAATAGTTGGCAAAGGTAGTTGATGTTTTGTTGGCTACGAAGGTATAACTTCTTGCGAAAATAATTTACTCGTACTCAATAATTATAAATTATATAAATTTATTATGAGTGAGTAATAAATTTATATATTTCCTCTCTCTTAATTCAGCAGTACATCTCGTCGCTCTTAATTCAGTACATCTCGTCATCATCATCATACAACGGCATGTTTTACCTTTTCATTAATTTTTAATTTTTGTCTTTTAAATAGTTGGTCTTTAGATTTTAATTTTACCATATAGCAATTAAACTTATAATACTTAGTGGAGCATAAGTTTTTTAGAAACTAAAGTCATTAACTCTTAGATGAGAACAAAGACATCATGTCGAACGAAGCAATGACGCGTTGATCTAGCCGTCACTAGAGCCACAAACGACAATCTAAATTGATTCGAAATCACATTTGTAGGCCGACTGTTTTTTTAAATAGGTCAATTATTGAAAGAAAAATAGAAAAGGAAAATCTAGTGCGTGAGATCAAAGAACTAATTTATTAGATATTATGATACAAAAATATAAACTTATACCCCTGCCAATTTTATTTTTTAAAGTTAACTATATAATCTAAAATAGTAGAGTCTCGATAGGTTAAAATTAGCATTTCTTACGTACATTGTCAGCTATCATGCAATTAAGTAATGTCTTAATTAAATCTGCAGAATACACATGCAATGTTTTTAAGTTTGATCGGATAATAATTAGTCCTATCAGTAATTTTCCTTTGCGAGTTTCAAGTAGGTAATTCAAATATTTTTCGTTACGTTTACCAATAATAATAATATATTTAGTATATTTTCAATTTTCATAAGTGACTCTAAAAAAAAGTAGTGTATATAAATGGAAACTACTTACTTCCATTTTAGAAATTTTATGTTTTGATAGGTTCTCAACTTAAAATTTATTATTTCTCGTGAAATAATTTAAAAGAAATGTAAGAAATAAATATCTTACGTTTAACCCCGTAGTCCCTCCCCCCTCCCTTTTTTCTTTAACCATTAGCAAGAACTACTTATCATCCAAGTGTATGGATATAATTAAATTTTCTTCATTTTAATTTATGTTAAGGAATTAAGAAGTTTGATAGTTAAAACATATGGAGTATTTTTTTTTATGTGAAGTTTCAATGTAACTTCTATTTTTTTAACATATAAAATGAGACTTCCACTATAGATATTCGAAAAAAATATAATACTTTCTAATTTTATATTCATGAAAAAAATATAATACTTTCTATTTAAGTTTAAAATATCTTATTTGTGTAATTTTTTGTCGAGATTCGAATAAATTTTTTCGTTATCCTCTAGATCCGCCTCTGTTGATCTTGATTTCTTGCATAAGGACACTTTGGTAATTAAATTAGTATGACTTTTCTTTTTTCTTATTGGTCCACATATAGTCCTTGTTAATGTATAATTGCTCATTTATTTTTCATGCTGTAGTGACAATACTAGCCTTTAATTTACAACAGGGGGACCCATCTGAATTTATCGTTTTACACCTAATTTTCATTTATAGCTTTAAATATTTTCTCTACATGACTTAAATATTTGAATTGTATACTTAATTAAGTTTTTTTCTTTTTTTTTTGTAATTAAAACATGAAAAAAGTATTTAGGGTTTAAAAAATACACAACCTTCTAAAATAGAAAATATAAATCATAATTTATATACATGTTATAAGTTGAAACCGAATCTATACCTAATGTATTTTCTGTTGATTTGTATCATAGTATGGTTTGTTTTTTCTTTGGCTTCCCATTTGGTCCATGTCCGGATCTTGCATTGAAGACCCAATTAAACTCGGATCAAGCATTGCACACCTATCCAAACGTAATATTAGATCTAGGTCAAATAAAAATAAATTTATATCTCCCAACACAAAACACCTTATCGATACGTACCACTCATTGTACATTAATTTGTACCATTACCCCTCAATTTTGTATTAGAATTCAAACTTATACAATTGAAACTTCAGTATTTCAAAATCTATTAAAATAATATTGAGTTCAAACTTCACGTATCTTTAATTAATTAAACTTCAGCATATTATATTCAAAGTTTTACATGTAAAAGCTTAAAATTTCATCATAACATTGTGTTGGAGCTGTTCTGTATTATAATTAATTGGAGATATAATTATCTAAATTTTATTTTCGCACTAAAAGACGATGAAATTCGCAATAATTTTGAATCATTAAGTGACTTAGCAAACTATATAAGACAATATAATTATCTGAAATAGTGATAGTTTGAAAAGTTTACTATACATAGCGAGAGTTTGAGTTTCAGAATAGATATTATGCGAATACACTCATTATTATCCATGCAGATATAGTACGCAAAGATATTCTATAAGTGTATATTTCGTTACTGTTATGCGCATAAATATAGTGTGTTTCACTATAGAAATTTAATATATGCGCGAATACACTTATTATACATTATCCACACATATATAATGTATTTCATTATTAATATACGTTTTAAAATCAAAATGCTTATCTACTTTTTTTAAAAAGTACTATATATTATGCTCATAACTCACCTTCTACTATAGATAGGCAGCTAGATTAGGACACATGTACCACCAAAAATTGGTTATCATTTAAATCATTTCATCTGCCAATGGCCATACCATTAAATTATCCACTATATATATAGTCTTTATATCTCCACTCTATATATTCCTCTAACTATTTGTAGTGAAACATATAATATTTTTTCTTCATTTTTCCAAATAATCTCAAAAAATGCCTGAAAATTCTCATTCAATAAAGCTAAGGTATGTCAAATTATGTTACCATTATCTAGTGAACAACATTTTAACTTTTTTGTTTGTACCTATTATGGCTACAATTTTAATTCAATTTCTTCAATCAAATCCAAATGAACTTCTCAATTTTTACAACTCACTTTCCCTTACTTCAATTCACTTAGTTTGTTCATTATTCCTCATAAGTTATGTAACAACATGTTACATTATGTCACGTCCAAGAACCATATACTTAGTAGATTACGCGTGTTTTCGCCCTCCTATCACATGTCGTATCCCATTTGCATCCTTTATGGAACACGCACACCTGATTTTGTCTTCTGAACCTAAAAGTGTTCGTTTTCAAATGAAAATCCTTGAACGTTCTGGTCTTAGTGAAGAAACAGCGTTACCCCCCGCGATGCATTATATTCCACCAACTCCTACTATGGATTTGGCTAGAGAAGAAGCTGAACTAGTTATATTTTCAGCTATGGATTCGCTTTTGGCGAAAACAGGGCTAAAACCTAAAGACATTGATGTTCTTGTTGTCAATTGTAGCCTCTTTTCACCAACTCCTTCACTTTCGGCTATGGTTATAAACAAGTATAAATTGAGGAGTAATATAAAGAGTTTTAATTTATCTGGAATGGGCTGTAGTGCTGGGGTAATATCCATTGATTTAGCTCGTGATATACTTCAACAATACCCTAATTCAAATGCTGTGGTTATTAGCACTGAGATTCTCACACCAAATGGCTATTTAGGTAAACATACTCTTCAGTCATCTAGTTTATCGAAATATACATTACCTATATACTTTAATTGTATATGATGCGTATAGATATGTATATT
>JAJOOS010003533.1:0-23855 GCA_029582725.1 Solanum chiquidenum | reverse complement strand
CTAAACAAGTTTCCGGTAACTTCCGAAGCACATTTTTAAGAACTTTTTGGGTCATTTCAAATATAATCATTTCATTAAGTTCTCGACTCCAAACTCACATATGAGGCTCTAGTTTCACTTTATCATTTTCCGAGTCGTTACAATACCATACCGCCAATAATGTTGCTATAAATAATGATACATTTTGTCTTCCCCCCAGTGAATAGAGTATTTAGAACAATGAGCCTTCTTCAATATCATACGCACCCAACTACCAACTCTAGGAACACAAATATGGCCACAAATCCTCAAAACTCCCTCAGTTTCAAGAAAAGTTGACTTAGCTTCACCTTTTAACACTTTATCCCGTATCACTCTCAATTTGGCATCCTCAAACTAATGGGCATGTTTCCCCCGGGTGAATAGAGTATTTAGAACAATGAACCTCCTCCAATATCTTATTCACCCAACCACCAACTCTAGGAACATAAATACGACCACAAATCCTCAAAAATCCCTCTAGTTGAAGAGATGCCAACTTAGCTTCACCTTTCAACACTGTCACGTATCACTCTAAACTGGCATCCTCAAACTTGTGTGCATGAATCTAATCCATCAAAGTAGACCTAGTCTCAACAAAGGATAAAACACGGCGAGGTACAAAAATATCGAGTCAGATTATCTGTCTAGCCAACGACTGAACCTCTAAATCCGAAGGTCTCTTCTCTGCCTTAAGAAAAGATAAGCTACCCATTCTAGGTGCCTCTAACTCAAAGCATCTGCTACCACGTTTACCTTGCCTTAATGATGTAGAATGGTAATGTCGTATCCCTTCAATAATTCCTACCATCTACTCTGACTCATGTTCAAATTTGGCTAAGAAAAGAGGTACTTAAGGATATAATGCTCTGTAAAACCTTCACAATGAACACCGTAGAGATTATACCTCCATAACTTCAAGAAGAAGACCATTGCCTCTAACACTAAGTCATGAGTAGGGAAGTTCTTCGCATATACCTTCAACTGTCCAGAAATATAGGGTATGAATCTCCTCTTTTGCATCCATACACTAACTAGACCAACACTTGAAGCATCACAGAATACCATAAATGCCACACCCTTCCCGAGTAATGCTAAGGTAGATGCTAAGGTCAATAACTCCTTGAGCTTTGAAAGATTGCCTTGCACTCATCAGACCATTGAATTACCAGTCTTCTGTGTCTACTTAGTCAACGGAGCCACTATCAAAGAGAAACTCTAAATGAATCGATGATAATAACCCTCTAACTCGATGAAACTCCAAATCTTGGTAAAGGAAGTAGGTATCGCCCAATCATTAACTGTCACAACCTTGGCTAGATCAACCATAATATCTTCTTTGGTCACCACATAACCCAATAAAGCTATGTATTCGAGCCAAAACTTGCACATTGAGAGTTTTGCATACAACTTCTCATGTCTCAATCTCAGAAGTATTGTCCTCAAGTGACGAACATTATCGGCCCCATTCTTGGAATAAACCAAGATATCAACAATAAAAACAATCACTAAGGAATCCAAATAAGGCCGAAATACCTGGTTCATCAACTTCATAAAAGTGGTCGGGGCATTAGTTAGTCCAAAAGACATGACTACAAACTCATAATACCCATAACGAGTCCTAAAATTATTCTTTGGGATATCGGAGTCCTAAACTCTAAATTGATGGTAGCCCGACCTCAAGTCAATATTATAGAACATTGACGTACCCTTAAGCTGATCAAACAAATCATTGATGTAGGGAAAATGGTAGTTATTCTTCATTGTAGCCTTGTTCAACTATTGATAATCAATACACATAATCATACAACCATTCTTATTCTTCACAAATAAGATTGGTGCACCCATGGTGAAATACTAGGCAGAATAAATCCTTTTTGCAATTAGTCTTCCAATTGAGCCTTCAATTTCTTTAACTCCGTCAAGGCAATCGCGTAAGGAGAGATAGAAATGGGCCTAGTGGTCGGATCCAAGTCAATCACAAAATCGATGTCACGTTCTAGAGGGACACCCAATAAGTCGGTAGAAAACACATCCATGATGTCTCTTACCATTCTCGTGGTCTCTTAAAGGGATGAATCCTTGGTAAGATCACGAATATAAGCCAAATAAGATAAACAAACCTTCTATATAATACGACGGGCATGAAGATTAACAAGGTAAACCAAATAAGACCTGCTCAGATACGAACTCGGAGCACCCTTCTACACAGTCAAGGTAAACCAGGGTAAGCTAAGGCTATAGTCTTAGATTAACAATCAAGGATTGTATGATAGGTAGATAACTAATCTATACCCAATATCATATCAAGTAAAATCAAGTCTTCCAGACTCTCACTATTAAAAAAATGTCACTACACGCCCCCGGTACACCAGATCCACCACTAAGAAATCACCCATCAGGGTAGATATACTAATAGGCACAACAAGGGACTCACACATGATCAATACCCGTAATAAAAAAAAGTAGAAATATCAAAGTAGGTCGACCCATGATCAAATAATACTATAGTAGAGTGATGATTTTACCTGAGATCACTACATCTGAGGCTTCTCCCTTGGATCTACCCAGTATAACATAAAACTATCTACAATTACCACTAGCCTAAGAGTCACCATGAGCACTACCTCGAGCTCTCTGAACTCCACCCTTGGTACCACCTCTAGCACCTTCTGAAGTACCTCGTGCCACTGAAATTGGCATAGAACGAGTAGCATGTGATCCTGACTAGACAACAGAATGAGAACGTCTAGGAGAAATATTTGCCTTATGTCCAGACTCCTCACAAACAAAACAACCATGAGGATCTGAACCCCATTGAGAGTAACTAAAAGAGTTTGTATGCCCTCCCTGACCTGAAGATACACTATGTGATCCCTGACCGATCTAACTAGGCTCAGGTCACAACCACCATGTGTATTATTAATAGCGGTTTTTATTGGTCTACCTTAATAACTTTGCGTGCCCTGGTTTGAAAAATCTCTACCTCTTGATGAATGACCACTGAACTAACTTGGTGATGAAACATCTTGGTGTTGCTACCCTGTTTAACATGTCGAATACTCTCAATAATCCTGGCATGATCAATAATACTTTTGGAACTAACCACCTATTAACACAAGAGAGGCTGTGATCTCTTGAAGAGAACCGGTGAACCACTTTACAAACTTACGAATCTACTCAAACTCTGTAGGATACTTGACATGGAATAACAGGACAACTCATGAAAATGAGCCTCATACTCAGACACTTATAAGGAGCCCTGCTCTAATCTACTGAACTTGTACCTGCGCTGATCACAAAGGCTATATGGATAAACCCGCTCAAGAAACACCTTAGTAAACTGCTCCTAACCCAAAAAAGAAAAGCCAACGGGCCTACAAGCAAGAACTGATCTCCACCACTCCTTGACCACTCTATAAAACCGATGAGAGATATAAGACTCTCCATGTGCCTCTAAGATGCATAAGTTGAACAATTTGTCTTCGCACTCAGTCAAGACGTCATATGCCTTCTCTCTTCAGCTATACCATCAAACCTGGGAGGTACCAATCTAACAAATCTCTCAAAGCTCTTCTGCTCGGCAATTGACATGGCTGTTCTAGCAAAAAAAAGTGGAGCTGCAAATTCGAAGGTGCCATAGAAGGTACTGAAGAGGAATTAGGAGTGTGAAATCCTACACTATGCCCATGAACTAGTTGTGCAGCACAAACTATAATAGGAGAACCTGCAGTAGCCAAAAGAATACAACAAGGAGGGGCACTATCCATTCTAGCCAATAACCTAACGATGAACTCCTGAAGCATCAAAGTTCTGTTGGGAACCAAATGATGTTGGGTTGGGCCTCTCTCCTCAGTCCGTTGCTCAATTACATCATCATGCTCATATATAGACTTAGGTGATACCTCCCTAGCTCATCCTAGAGAAAGTGTTGCCTCTTTCACTTGACCATGACTCCTAAATCCACTACGTCCCCTACTTCACCCATGGACTGGAGCTCAGAAGTAGGTATGGCCTCACCCTCTTAGGTGCTGGGTCTAGTCCTTGCCATATGCGTAAAGAGAATAGATTAGAGGTATACAACACTTGGTATGAATAATTCACACGAAAGGAATTTCTCCTACTAGGTATGATGTAGCCTCTCGAAGATAAGTACAAACGTCTACGTACTGACCCGCAAGACTCTACTAGACACCCTGCTCTTTAACTTATGAAACCGATGAACCTAGCGCTCTAATACCAATTTATCATGATCTAAAAATAGAGGTCATAATGACACGCACTCCCGAGAACCACAAATAATGTTTAAACCGGATGAAATAACACATACAAGTGTTCTAAAGAGAAGTCAAGCGACAATCGAAGAGAAAGAAAAACAACAAAGAAATTCCGAAAACCCGATGTCATAAGCATAAAAAACATCTAATATATTTCTAGAATCTGGAATACATCTCAAGTTTTTGAAAATAAATTAAAGAGTGTAAATGATAGATGGAGACCAATGGCGATCTAAAAAGAAGGATCTCACCACAACTCTAAATGGGAAGAAATCGCTAGATCTAATCAGGCGTTACGAAGATCATCCTGACTAGAATATATATCAAGAAGATAATAGAAGTAGGGGTGAGTACAATCCACATGTACTTAGTAGGTTAGACCGACTGAGTATATGCAACTAATCAAACTTAAGAAATAAACTATGAAACGCTTCCACCTACATACATAAAATTCCTATTCCAACGTCGATACTGCCAATTTATACAATAACGGTGTGAATAAGGTACACATATAAGGCTACAAATAATAGATAAGCAATTACACAATGCGACAGGGTTAACCAATGCAATGTAATGAGATGATGTGGTGGAATCAAGGTTGTCGCACAACCTATTGTATACACCTCGTCGAGCTTTAGCTTCCATTAAAAGACCCATAGGATACTCACAGTCCATATACCAATCTCAAAATCTCTATATCTTATCAACTTGCCACATAGATCGTGGTCAAGGATAAATGTAAGGTGTCTCAATTTCTTTCTCAAAAATAGTATTTCTCCACCTCCTTATATACCCGTGAAACATGATACACTAAATGCGGATGAATGCATCACAACACATCCAACACAAGGCATAATCAATTATCAAGAATTTAAATATCATAAAGTTCCCAAACTCAATAAGTCATGAGCACATCCTCATATGATAGGGATAGTAGAAGAAACCATTTGAATTCAGTATTTACCAATTAGAAAACATTTCTTTCATTTTAAGATGATCAAATATCAATTCAAGCCCCTAACTCAGGGATCTTAATATCAAATATAATAATAGGCCATACTACCCCTCACTCGGGAAATTTCTCAAATATCATAAGTTTTCAACAACAATTATAAAGGTATCACATGAGGCCTCTACATAGGCTAAGCTTCACAAATAGGCCTCACACGGGCTAAACAAGAAAGTCAACACTTACCAGCCTCTAAAATTCATACTCCAACATATTTCACAGTTGACTTCTTAAGAAAGATTAACTATTCATCTCAGTCTAAAAGAGGGATAGACAAACCTATCTCAGAGGTTGAAACATCACCTGATCAACTCTATCTACCAAATGATCACCGAAATGATCCCCAACTATCAAGAATAGAATGAGTTCATCAAAAATAGTCCAATGATACCCATAATGACAAGATTAGGAATCGAAGGTAAGATAATCTAAAAATCACTTCAAAAATTAGGATGGTAAAATTAGATTTTTATTCGAAAACCACAATCTACAATCAAAGAGGAACTTGGGGTTGAAAACCCCATTAAAATCAATCAAGAATCAAGCTCATGTTCATGAAAATACCAATTTTCCAACATAGGGAAAAACCCTCAAAACCCACATTGAAATAAAGATTTAAAAGGTGTTTCGAATGATATAAACTGAAGAAAATGATAAGGAGTTGATAGACGAACTTACCCACATGAATTTCACCAAGAAAAACTTCCAAAAATTGCCTCTCCTAAGTTCAAATTGAGTGAAAATATAGGAAATGGGAGAAATGGGAAAAATCCCAAATTTGGGTTCTGTCTAGGTGAAAAATGATTATCGCGAGCCACTAATTCTCACAATCGCGAAGGACACAGAGGTTCACATCGCGATCGCAAAGGGTAAGGGAGGGAATCATCGCGAATACGAGTCTAAGGGTCACGATTATGAAATCCACAGAGAATACATAACACGATCGTGACCATATGGTCCACGATTGCAAAGTTCAAAATGACCTACACCAGGAACCAACAACTAGCAACTCAAACTCAAGAAAAATGTCTCAGAATGGATCCTCAGAAATTATTTGGAGTCTGATAAAAATAAACTGAACATACTACCCCTATAAATTCAACATTTTGGACTCAATGGAATCATTGAATTTCTGAAAAAAGGTCAAATGATAGAATTACCCTCCCGAACCACTCGTTAGGCTTAAAGCTCAACTTCTCATCCAAATATCCAAAACTCAACCCAAGGCCTAAAAACCTTACCAACCACCTTTTTGGCTAAAATTTGACGTTCCAGACGCAACAGAACTAACAAAATATCTATTCGATGCTCGAATCTCTAAATATTTAATAAAGTCAACTATATCAATATAATTCAACTCAAAAAGATTAAAATCACTAAAATCATTCCTGATCACATTGTCGACCATGCTAACTATTCCTGTGACATAAATTCAGCGTGAAAACACTAAAGAAAAGGGTAAAATGGTCAATTTAACAATTGAAAGCAGTTTCACTAGAAATGGGACATTACAAGTGATGATTTTTTATGTGTTGCTTGTTGTCAAGGCAAATTGATTACTTGGCCATCACCAATGAAGGTTAACATTGAATCCCCCAATTTTTTAGAATGTATACATGGGATATATGTGGATCTATTCACCCATCTAGTGGATTATTTAGATAATTTAGGATCCCAATCGATGCATCTTCAAGACAGTCTCATGTGTGCCTCCTATCGTCTTGCAACCTGGTGTTGGCAAAGTTATTGACACAAATAATACGATTAAGAGCACAATTTTAAGATTATCCCATTAAGTCAGTTCACCTTGATAATCCTGGGAATTTACATCACAAGCTATTGATGATTATTGTTTATCAGCTGGGATAAAAGTTGAACATCCTGTAGCTCATGTTCATACTCAAAATAGTTTTACTGAGTCATTTATTAAGCGCCTAAAAGTGGTAGCAAGACCGCTACTTATGAAAACAAAGTAGCCCACTATTGTTTGGGATCATGTTGTCTTGCATGCAACATTACTTATTTGTCTCAGACCGACTTATTCTAATAAATACTCTCTGTCACAATTAGTGTTTGGTCATGAACCAAATATTTCTCATCTATGAATTTTTTAATGTGTTGTATACGTGCCAGTAGCACCACTATAGCGCACTAAGATTGTCATGAATCAAAGTATACCGTAGGCATAACATGACATATAGAACCCCCAAGAGGCCTAAACTAGTCACTTAACATATATCATACAAGATAATAGAAGTAAAACTTTAAAACATAGCATTTATACATCAAAAGAGTTTGACAAGCGGAAGTCTAACATAAGTCTCAAAGTCATCTAGTACATCATAACAAAAATTATTAGGATGTAACCTATACATCACATACAAAGTTTGAAAATGGAAATGACATAAAAGCAATAAAAGACTTTCGGCCCTCGAATCACGAGGACTCACCAATCTTCAAAAACCCAAAAGGATCAACTAGCCATGAGTATGGGAAGTAGGAGCGTCAAACCCTACATAAGTGAAACAATGTAGGAACAAGTATGCATTAGTACATGAAAGGTACTAAGTATGATAACAATGCATAAGAATTATGAAATCATGCTAAAAGGACTTTACATGACATGCAATGACTAAGCTAAATCATAAAATAACACGTTAGAAAATATAAGTCATAATCATGGTCAATGCAAACTAAACATCTTTTCACTGTTATGACATACTTTAGAAAGTAACCTTAGTTAATTATTGTGGGAAGTTTACCACTAACCAACATAGACCATGTGAGATACAACATTAAATTCAGTGTCTATCCCACACTGAAAAGAGATGTCCTTACTTGCCAAGGTAAGAACCATAAACTTGAGCCAAAGTGGATCCAATAACTAATATTTATCTAAGACAAACCTATGGTGGAATATGGTTATGGGATAGAGAGATTGCTACTAGAAACCCGACCTCTACTGACGGTAGATCTTTCATCTCAATATCCTCTCGGCGCTAAGTATAAATCCCACTGAATAGTCATTAATCATAATTCATCAAATTATCCATGGAAAGGCACAATTAGTAACCAATCCAAGCTAGAGTTCATTTAGAATAGCTCATTAATCTTAATTCAACTTAGGTGAGAAAACATTTCAACGTTATGAATTTTTTTGTGAGAAAAACCCTTTCACAATCATGTTTTTAGTAGTATGTGAGAAATCCTTTCACAACAACAACAACATCGATGCTTTACTCTCAAATCAACCTTAAATCATTTATATCAATTTCATAAACGAACATGCATATCTTCATAAATTCATCTTCCATAATTCATAAATTTAATCATGTGTTCATAGTCTGAAATTCATGGGTCATATATGTGTTCATGTGAATTCAACTTAAAAACATATAATAACTTTAATTCATGCATAAAAGGATAGGAAAAAATCAATTGAATCATAATTTAAAAGGACCTAGTGATGAATCGGGGATTTCGACTCATTTAGGGCATAATATAAAGAGTTCTAGTATCCTCAATGCCTATTTTATGCTCTAAACTGATGTTAGCAATGAAGGAAAAAGAGAAAGGCAAGGACATTACCACGCAAAAAGGAAAGAAAAAATTGAAAAAGTTGAAGATCAAAAAGGCTGATGATCGCCAAGACCACTCGGTGAGTCGCTGAATGGCTCTTCAGCTCACCAAAAGTTCCAAAAGGTCAGCCTAGGGAAAAAGGCAACTCGACAATGGTATGTACAACACGGCAAAGCGCCAAATGGATCAGCGATGGTAATTCTGATCGCTTAAAGTTACAGCAAGGAAATGATAAAGGGGAAAGCCAAGAAGGCAATGGAAAGGATCTTTTGGCGTGTCGCCGACCTGATCGGCGATGCTCGACTTACTCTATCAAATCACCCCGAAGCCAAAAATCTGGGAACATATAAATGGAATTTTGAAAAGAGTTCATAGAGTTCCCATAAATTCTAACTCTGGGTTTTTGATCTCGAACATTCTAAACATTGTTTTTAGTTTTTTGAGTAGGAATTTAGAGTTGGGTTTTGCTTTGGAACTAATTTTGAGCATTGTGAAGACTTGCAATCTGTTACCCAAATTGATGGAAAACATAATTGGCAACATTTTCTTGCTTTTTATAATGTTTGGCCAAAACCCCCATTCTTGGGGGTGTGATTATGTGATTAAATGTTTCAATTAGCTTATGGGTGTTAGTATTTATTGATTGAATTGTTGAGTTGAAGTGGGTTCAATTCATTTGAGTTTTAATTTATAAATTGTAGTTGCAAATGCAGTTCTAACTTAGCATTCTAAGCTTGCTTGAGAAAGAGGTTTTAGAATTAAAACTATCTATTGATGATTGTAGTGATTGAGTTATTGTGGATTCAACTTGGAAAAGTTGATCTGAATTCGATCCTACCAATCTAGCTTGAAAGAGTAGATTAATTAAGGTTTTGGGCTGGTTAGTTTGTTAGGCTTGTCGAGGTTCGAGAGAACTCGCTTGATTCGTAATAGTTGATTGAGAAATAGTTGTTACACTTAAAACCTAGCCTACCCACTAAGATTCAACGTCTTTTAGTAGATAATAATCACCCATATAATGAAATTGGCATTTAATCGATCACACCCCCAAGGATCCCTCTCTATTTGATTAGTCACATGTTTTCATAGTTGTTATTTGTTCATTCTAATCCCCCCAATTGACACTAGATGTCAAACCCCTGCAATTTACTTTAATAGATTCGATAATTTCTACTTCTACAAACGATCAGAACATGCATTTCACTTCGTAATTGAATTCTCTACCATATCACTCCCTGTGGGATTGACCTCAACTCTTCATTGGGTTTATACTTGATTGCGACAGCCTACACTTAGAATGTGATGAAGTTTATTTGAGTGTTATCACCCAGGAAGATTGAATTAAACCCTAACTTATATTGAGAATTTTTCATTACAAAATTGGAGATTTTTTGGAACCCTGTGGAGGAAAATACTCCATAGGTGAACACTAACATAGCTTAGCAACCAATGCCCACATTCAATGGTGAATTGGAGTTCTTCAAGACAAACCTAGCTTTCTCCTTCCTTTGTTCTTGAGGGGAAATTTGGGGGTGATCTTGGAGAAAATTTAGGAATTTAGAAGAAAGGTTTAGTTGGGTAGTTTTTAGGCTTAAGGGACTTATATTGGGCTTAGGATAAGGATCAAAATGACCTAGTTAAGGCATTAATTAATTAGGGAAAAGACTTAAAAGCCCTTAAAAATAATTACCGACTCATTACTACGGTTTGAACCTATGGTCTGTAGGCCCTTCTACGGATGGTCCTGGTCAAGCTTAGAAATGATCAAAGACCCTTAATTTGACCAACTTTTGACTAACATAATCTACGGATCGTAGGTTGTTCTACGAACCATAGATATCAATTGTATAACCCAACCTTAAGCTTTAAGATTTCACTAAGTTTGGGAGTCACCTACGAAACCTATCTACGACTCGTAATAGGATGACAACACGTCCTGGTAAACCGTAAAAAGAATACTGGACTTGTTTTAAAAAAATGATTTCTCCCTTCCTATGGTCACCATCTACAACCCGTAATAGCTTATACGGTTTGTAGATGTGAACTGTAGACACAACTTGCAACCCAGAGATTCATTTTCTCCTTTTCCAAATTTTGAGGTGTTACAAAGATGGCCCCCAAAGAAGGTTAGGAATATATGTTAAGCTTCATTTTGTAACATCTCTCTATTTGAAAGAACTAGAAAGAGTTAGAATTGGAAAGATTCATTTTAGGAAAGAAGGAAAAATCTGGAAAATTAGTTAAGTTAAGTTAAGTTTGAGTTTTTGGTCAACTTCAAACGACCATAACTTCTAGATCAGGATGAGTTAGGTGTGCTTCCAGATACTGTAGGAAGTATCTTGGAATTTTCTTTCCAACGCCGCCGAGTTTGCGCGATTCTAAGTTTATATGAGTGAGATATGCCCATTGGAAGTTGGGTTGTTTGGATAAGGAAAGTCCAATCTGGATTTTGGAAGGGTATTTTGGTCTTTTCCATACCCAATGACTTAATTTCGTTTTTTGGTAATTAATTGGGGTCTAAACTGAATTTGGTCAGTTTACGCTTTTGAGATTTGAGTTAAGGTTTTGAGAGAAGAGAAAAGAAGAGTAGAAAGGAGAAAAGAAGGCAAGGAATCGTCAATTTTTGAAGCTAAGTCGTGGATTTCGTCCATGGGTGATCCCTACGAGGTATTTGAGTTCACATAGCGTTGGGTTCGTTCACCCACGCGCCAAACATGCTTATTTTAGTAATATTTTCGTCCTAAAAGATTGAGACTGTGATGTTCTTGAGTTGTATTCTTGAATTGCTTTCGTTCTTGAATTTGGGATAAGATTAGGGAGTTCTTGAGAGTTTAAGGTCGATTTTAGAGTTGTGTTGGATTAGATTCTTGTGTACATATGTTGGGTATCTGAATCTAAAGAGGAATTGAGAAAAAGAATTGAATTTAGGCGAATTGGGGTTAGAAAACAAAGAAGGAACAAGTCAGGCAAATCTGGGTACCAGGTCCGCGTCGCGGACCTGTTCCTCAAGGTTGACAAACTTTTCTGTGCATCACGGAGTGGTCACATACCGTTCTGTCCCAAAATTTATTTCGCGACCAAATAATTAAATGCATCTCCGCGTCGTGGACTTGCTTCCAAACTGTGATTTCTTGATCTTTTCTCATATTTAACTATCCAAAAACACTCCTAACATCATGAGATCTTTCCTATCACAAATCACAATCTTTGAAGCCATAATTCAATTCAAGGAAAGTTAAGAGTCAAGTGAAGAGAAATTCTTAAAGTTTTCCAAAAGTCTTTTACAAATGTTTTAACTTTGTGTTAAGACTTAAGCTTTGAGTTGAGTAAAGAGTAAGATTAAAGTTCATTTATTCAAAAATTATACGGGAACTAAGTATTCCCTAGAGTTAAAAATGTTTTCACAATTGAGCAAGAAAGGAAACACCAATTTCCAAGAGTGCTTTTAAGCTAGATTTTGAGTAATTATCTCAAACCAAAGAAAGAGTTTTGTTTTTAAAACATGTGAGCTGAGTATATTTTGGGAGTAGTATTGAGCACCGTTATGGAGACGCGAGTTCATAATAACTCAAGTCTCCATAAACCATATAGCCATCATGTGTAGAAAGGATCATACTTTTTAGATGACTCGTTAGTGCTTTTTAGCATAGACTAGTGCATCCACTTAGTTAAGGCGTTCTATATGACAGCAAAGTCTAAGACAGTTCTGGCAGCGTGGGCAAGACAATGTATTATCACTTAGGCTCATAGTGGTGGTTGTCGGTTAGAGAAACTCCCGCAATATTATACTACTTTATATGTAAACTTAGTTGTTATTGCATTTCTTTAACAAATTGAATTGATACCTACTATTTTAAATGCTTTGTATAAATTGCACTATTATTGTTGTTTTACGTTGCATTTGAGTTGAGTTATTCATGATTTGAGTAAAGCCAAGGTAAGTGTTCCTTTCATATTCATTTCAAGCTTATGTCATGTTTATTTTTCCCCTCGCAGACTCATACATTCAATGTACTGATGCCATTCGGACTGCATCTTTTAATGATGCAGATACAGGTAACCAAGATTAGCATCCAGCACCCCGTTGATCCAGTTGAGCACTCAAAGTCAGTTGGTGAGCCTCTTTACTTTTTGGAGGACTCCTTTTTATATTGCTTTCTAGTATTTCAGTTGTTAGGATGATTGGTGGTCTTGTCCTGTCATTCCTCTTAGTATTTAGAGGCTTCATAGATAATTAGTTATGAGTCATTTAGTCTTGTGTTTCAGATGTTTTGCTATAAAACTTGTGCTGCCATCTTGGCTAGTTTGAATGTTTCATTTAAGACATTCTAAGTTATTTCATTAGTTCCTTATTTGAGACTATTTCTTGTGTTTAATTCTTCCGCTGAGTAAGTAAGTCAGGCCAAGGGTTCGCTTGGGGACAATAATGGTTCTCAAGTGTCAGTCCCGCCCAAGGTGTAGACTCGGGGCGAGACAAACTTGGTATCAGAGCACAAAGTTCAAGAGTCCTAGGGAGTCTAAAAAGGCGTGTCTGTAGAGTACTAGTTATGTATGTGAAGCGCGCCACATCTATAATTAGGAGGCTGCAACATTTAGGAATTTCCTTCACTTCTTTCATACTCATTTCGTGCGATAGAATTCATCTTTATAAAGTCTCTTTCTAACTTGTGCTTGCACATGTCTTTCAGTTGATCATGCCTCCACGAAGAGTTGTCTGAGATAGTCCTGCTAGGCATAATATTGAGGAGCAAGGGGTACCAAACGCACCTAAAGTGCAACCCCAAGGAGAAGTTACCAATGTTGAGTTCAGGGAAGTGATAAGAATGTTGAGTCAAGTTTTGACCAACCAAGCTGGGCAGAGAGAGAACTGACAGGAAGGGAATGATACTTCGAGGATCTGTGAGTTTTTTAGGATGAATCCTCCAAGTTTCACTGGTTCAAGCACTACTGAGGATCCAGAGAACTTTATTGAGGAGTTGCAAAAGGTATTTGAAGTTATGCACGTTGCCGATGTTGAGCGAGTGGAACTAGCTGCATATCAACTGAAGAATGTTGCTAGGACTTGGTTTGACCAGTGGAAGGAGGGTAGAGCTGAGGGAGCACCACATTCGAGTTGGGCTTGTTTTGAGGAGGCCTTCTTTCCCCGAGAACTGAAAGAGGCCAAGGTACGAGAGTTTCTCACCCTTAAGCAGGATTCACTAAGTGTTCATGAGTATAGTTTAAAGTTCACCCAACTTTCTCGATATGCTCCGGAGATGGTTGCCGATATGAGAAGCAGGATGAGTCTTTTTTTTTGCTGGGTAGTCTCGTCTGTCAAGTAAAGAGGGCAAGGGAACCATGCTAATTAAGGACATGGATATAGCAAGGTTGATGGTTTATGTGCAACAGGTTGAGGAAGAGAAGTTGAGGGATAGGGAAGAGTTTAGAAACAAGAAAGAAAAGACAGGGAATGAGTCCGAGCAGTAGAGGAATAATGTGAACCGGTCTTCTTTCCAACAAAAGCAAAAAGGACTTGCTCCATTATCTGCTAGTGCACTTGCACCTAGAAACAAACATGAGTACAATGGTCAGAATTCACAAAACTTCAGAGCTAGACCTGCACAGTTTCAGGGTAGTGTGGCACAATGAGGTAACTGGGCTATTGCATGTGCTAAGTGTGGAAGGACTCACCCAGGTAAGTGTCGCGATGTCTTCATAAGTTGTTTCAAGTGTGTACAAGAGGGTCACTTCATGAAAGAGTGCCCTAAGAACTGGCAAGGTAATGGAAATCAGGGCAATAGAGCCTAATCTTCATCAATTGCTCCACCAGACAAGGCTTCACCTAGAGGAGCTACTTCATGTACTGGCGGAGGAGCAAACTGCCTTTATGCGATCACTAGTCGTCAAGAGCAAGAGAATTCTCCAGATGTTGTCACTAGTATGATCAAAGTCTTTACTCTTGATGTTTATGCTTTGCTAGACCCAAGAGCAAGTTTATCTTTTGTGACTCCTTATGTTGCAAATAATTTTGATGTTCTTCCTAAGAAACTTTGTGAACCCTTTTTGTGTTTCTACACCTGTTGGGGAGTGTATTCTAGCCGAGCAAGTATATCATGATTGTGTCATCTCCATCAATCACAAGAACACCATGGCTGATTTAGTTGAGTTAGACATGGTAGATTTCGATGTCATTCTTGATATGGACTAGCTTCATGCCTGTTATACCTCCATTGATTATAGAACTCGAGTTGTTAGGTTCCAAATTCCTAATGAGCCAGTTATAAAGTGGAGTAGCAGTTCAGCAGTGCCTAAGGGTCATTTCATTTCATTTCATACCTTAAGGCGAGAAATTTAGTTTCCAAGGGGTGTGTCTATCACTTAGTCCGAGTTAATGACTCTAGTGTTGAGATACCTCATATTCAGTTAGTTTCAGTAGTAAAAGAGTTTCCAAAAGTTTTCCTGATGATGATCTTCCCAGAGTCCCTCCTGAGAGAGAAATAGATTTCGGTTAGACTTTCTTCCAGATACTTGTCCTCTCTCTATTCCTCCATATAGGATGGCACCAACAGAGTTGAAAGAGCTAAAAGAACAGTTGAAAGATTTCCTAGATAAAGGTTTCATTCGACCAAGTGTCTCACCTTGGGGCATTCCAATCTTATTTGTAAGAAAGAAAGATGGTTCCCTTAGTATGTGTATAGATTACTGCCAGTTGAACAAGGTTACCATCAAGAATAAGTATCCTCTTCTGAGAATTGATGATCTTTTCAATCAGCTTTAGGGTTCTACATGTTTCTCTAAGATAGACCTCAGATTTGGCCACCATCAGTTGAGGGTAAGGGAATGTAATATTCCAAAGATAGTATTCAAGACCCGTTATGGTCATTATGAGTTCCTACTTATGTCCTTTGGTTTGACCAATGCGCCTGCAACATTCATGGATCTTATGAATAGAGTATTCAAATCTTATTTAGATATGTTTGTCATCGTATTCATTGATGAAATACTAATTTATTCGAGGAATGAAGAAGATCATCCTAGTCATCTCAGGATAGTTCTCCAACTTTAAAAGATAGAGAGTTATATGCCAAGTTCTCTAAGTGTGAGTTTTGGCTTGAGTCTGTGGAATTCTTAGGCCACATTATGTCTGGAGAGGGAATTAAAGTTAATACCCAGAAAATAGAGGCAGTGCAGAATTGGCCCAGACCCATATCTCCAACTGATATTAGGAGTTTCTTGGGTTTGGCTGGCTATTATAGAAGGTTTGTAGAGGGGTTCTCATCTATTTCGTCCCCTTTGTCCAAGTTAACTCAGAAAATAGTGAAATTTCAATGGTCTGAATTGTGAGAAAAGCTTTCAGGAATTGAAAAAGAGGTTGACTACTACCCCAGTATTGACCTTACCAGAAGGCACGCAAGGCTTTGTTGTTTATTGTAATGCGTCTAGAGTTGGTTTGGGTTGTGTGTTGATGCAGAATGGAAAGGTTGTAGCTTATGCCTCCAGATAGTTGAAAGTTCATGAGAAGAACTACCAAACCCGTGATCTAGAGTTGGTTGCCGTAGTATTTGCTTTGAAAATATGGCGCCATTATCTTAATGGTGTTCATGTGGATGTGTTCACCGATCACAAGAGTCTTCAGTATGTGTTTCCACAGAAAGAACTTAATCTCTGACAAAGGAGGTGGTTAGAATTACTCAAGGATTATTACATAAGTATTATTTATCACCCAGGTAAGGCTAATATTGTTGCTGATGCCTTGAGCAGGTTGTCTATGGGTAGTACCGCCCATTTTGAGGAAGATAAACAAAAGCTAGTAAGAGATGTGCATAGACTTGCCCAATTGGGAGTTCGACTAATGGATTTCATAGAAGTAGGAGTAGTGGCGATGAATGGGGCTGAATCATCATTAGTGTCAGAAGTAAAAGAGAAGCAAGACCAAGACCCTATTTTGCTTAAATTGAAGGCAAATGTTCATAAGCAAAAAGTATTGGCTTTTGAACAATGGGGAGATGGCGTATTGAGGTATCAAGGTAGGTTGTGTGTACCACGGGTGGATGAACTCCAAGAGAAGATCATGGAGGAACCTCATAGTTCCAGCTATTCTATCCATTCGGGTTCCACAAAAATGTATCGAGACTTGAGAGAAGTTTATTGGTGGAGTAGTATGAAGAAGGGCATTGCAGAATTTGTTGCTAAGTGTCCAAATTGTCAACAAGTTAAAGTAGAGCATCAAAGGTCCGGTGGTATGGCTCAGAATATAGAGCTTCCGGAGTGGAAGTGGGAGATGATCAATATGGACTTCATCATAGGTTTACCAAGGTCTTGTAGGCAGCATGATTCTATTTGGGTGATTGTTGATAGTATGACAAAATCAATCCACTTTTTGACGATAAAGACTACCCATTCGGCAGACAATTATGCTAAGTTGTATATTCAAAAGGCGGTTAGACTTCATAGGGTGCCAGTTTCAATTATTTCAGACAGAGGTGCACAATTTACGACACAGATCTGTAAATCTTTTCAAAAAGGCTTGGGTTCAAAAGTAAACTCAAGTACTTCCTTTCATCCTCAGACGGATGGTCAAGCAGAGCACATTATTCAGACCTTAGAGGATATGTTGAGGGCTTGTGTGATTGATTTCAAAGGTAATTGGGATGATCACCTACCTCTTATTGAATTTGCTTACAACAATAGCTACCACTCTAGCATCCAAATGGCTCCTTATAAAGTTCTTTATGGGAGAAGATGCAAATCTCATATTGGATGGTTTGAAGTTGGTGAAGCTGGGTTGATAGGACCAGACTTAGTTTATCAGGCTATGGAGAAAGTGAAAGTCTTTCAAGAGAGGTTGAAAATAACGCAGAGTCGATAAAAATCCTACACTAATGTTAGGAGAAGGGAGTTAGAGTTTGAAGTAGATGATTGGGTATACTTGAAAGTTTCACCCATGAAGGGTGTTATGAGATTTGGTAAGAAGGGGAAACTTAGTCCTCAGTATATTGGTCCTTACAGAATATCCAAGAGGATTGGCAATATAGCTTATGAGTTAGAGCTACCCCAAGAGTTGGCAGCGGTTCATCCGGTATTTCATGTCTCCGTGTTGAATAAGTGCATGGGGGATCCTTAACTTATCATACCAATTGAAGATATTTATATCAAGGATAGCTTGTCTTATGAGGAGATTCTGGTTTAGATTTTAGATCGCCAAGTTCGCAAGTTGAGAACCAAGGAAGTAGCATCAGTCAAAGTTCTTTGGAGAAATCAATTTGTCGAGGAAGCTACTTGGGGAGCTAAGGAGGATATGAAGAAGAGATATCCACATCTCTTTGAGCCCGGAGAAATTCCAGATCAAGGTACTAATTCTTTCTTAGTACTATTTAATTTATATACTTGATGTGTTAGATTTGATTGTTGGGCGTTTGAGCTGAATGTTAGATGTTACACCCTGAGCCTAGTAAGAGTAATCTCATTCGATGATGAATGTTCTCAAGGGGGAGATATTTTAACATCTCGCTATTTGAAAGAACTAGAAAGAGTTAGAATTGGAAAGAGTCATTTTAGGAAAGAAGGAAAAATCTGGAAAATTGGTTAAGTTAAGTTTGAGTTTTTGGTCAATTTCAAACAACCATAACTCCTATCTCAAGATGAGTTAGGTGTGCTTCCAGTAACCTTAGGAAATATCTTGGAATTTTCTTTCCAACGCCGCCGAGTTTGCGCGATTTTGAGTTCGTATGAGTGAGATATGCCCATTGGAAGTTGGGTTGTTTGGATAAGGAAAGTCCAATCCGGATTTTTGGAAAGGTATTTTGGTCTTTTCCAAACCCAATGACTTACTTTCATTTTTTGGTAATTAATTGGGGTCTAAACTGAAGTTGGTTAGTTTACGCTTTTGAGATTTGAGTTAGGGTTTTGAGAGAAGAGAAACGAAGAGGAGAAAGGAGAAGAGAAAGCAAGGAATCGTCAATTCTTGAAGCTAAGGTCATGGATTTCGTCCAGGGGTGATCCCTACGAGGTATGTGAGTTCACATAGCGTTGAGTTCATTCACCCACGCTCCAAACATGTTTATTTCAGTATGATTTTCGTCCTAAATGATTGGGACTTTAATGTTCTTGAGTTTTATTCTTGAATTGCTTTCGTTCTTGAATTTGGGATGAGATTGAGGAGTTCTTGAGAGTTTAAGGTCGATTTTAGAGTTTTGTTAGATTAGATTCTTGTGCACATATGCTGGGTATCTAAATCTAAAGAGGAATTGAGAAAAAAAATCGAATTTAGGCGAATTGGGGTTGGAAAACGAAGAAGGAACAAGTCGGGCAAATTTGGGTACCAGGTCTGCGACGTTCCTCAGGGTTGACAAAATTTTCTCCGCGTCGCGGAGTGGTCACGGACTGTTGTGCCTCAAAATTTATTTCGCAACCAAATAATTAAATGCATCTCCGCATCGCGGGCTTTCTTCCAAACTGTGATTTCTTGATATTTTCTCATGTTTAACTATCAAAAAACACTCCTAAACATTATGAGATCTTTCCTATCACAAATCATAATTCTTGAATCCATAATTCAATTCAAGGAAAGTTAAGAGTGAAGTTAAGAGAAATTCATAAAGTTTTTGAAAAGTCTTTTACAAACGTTTTAACTTTGTGTTAAGACTTAAGCTTTGAGTTGAGTAAAGAGTAAGAGTAAAGTGCATTTCTTTAAAGATTATACGGGAACTAAGTATTCCCAAGAGTTAAAAAATATTTCCACATTTGAGCAAAAAAGGAAACACTGATTTCCAAGAGAGCTTTTAAGCTAAGTTTTGAGTAATTATCTCAAATTAAAGAAAGAGTTTTGTTTTTAAAACATATGAGCTGAGTATATTTTGGGAGTAGTATTAAGCACCGATATGGGGACACAAGTTTATAATAACTCAAGTCTCCATAAACTATGTAGCTATCATGGGTAGAAAGGGTCATACTTTTTAGATGACTCCTTAGTGTTTTTAAGCATAGACTAGTGGATCCACTTAGTTAAGGCGTTCTATATGACGGCAAAGTATAAGACAGTTCTGGCAGCGTGGGCAAGACGATGTATCATCACTTCGGCTCATAGTGGTGGTTGTCGGTTAGAGAAACTCCCAAGTATTATATTACTTTATAGGGAAAATGCATAAGTACCCCCCCAGCCTATACCCAAAATCCCTGAGACACTCCTAACCTTTACTAAGGTCCTATTACCCCCCTGAACTTATTTTTTTATTAATTTTCTACCCCTTTTTGGCCTACGTGGCACTATCCTTGAAAAAAAAGTCAACACGCGTTGGGCCCACAAGATAGTGCCACGTAGGCTGAAAAGGGGTAAAAAATTATATATAAAATAAGTTCGAGGGGGTAATAGGACCTTAGTAAAGATTAGGTGTGTCTCAGGGATTTCGGGCATAGGTTGGGGAGGTACTTATGCATTTTCCCTACTTTATATGTAAAATGAGTTGTTATTGCATTTCTTTAACAAATTGAATTGCTACCTACTGTTTTAAATGCTTTGTATAAACTGCACTATTATTGTTGTTTTACCTTACATTTGAGTTGAGTTATTCATGAGTTGAGTAAAGTCAAGGTAAGTGTTCCTTTCATATTCATTTCAAGCTTATGTCATGTTTAGTTTTCCCCTCGCATACTCGTACATTTAATGTACTGATGCTATTTGGCCTGCATCTTTTAATGATGCAGATACAGGTAACCAGGATCAGCATCCAGCGCCCCGTTGATCCAGTTGAGCAATCAGAGTCAGAGTCAGTTGGTGAGCCTTCTTGCTTTCCAGAGGACTCCTTTTACATTGCTTTCTAGTATTTCAGTTGTTAGGATGACCGGGAGTCTTGTCTTGACATCCCTCTTAGTATTTAGAGGCTTCATAGACAATTAGTTATGAGTTCTTTAGTCTTGTATTTCAGATGTTTTGCTATAAGACTTGTGTTGCCATCTTGGCTAGTTTGAATGTTTCTTTTAAGACATTCTAAGTTATTTCATTAGTTCCTTATTTGAGACTATTTCTTGTGTTTAAGTTTTCTGCTGAGTAAGTAAGTCAGGCCAAGGGTTCGCTTGGGGCCAACAATGGTTCTCAAGTGCCAGTCCTACCAAGGGTGTAGGCTCGGGGCGTAACAAATTTATTCTCTATTATTTGCTACCTTGAATCATTAACGAGAGATTTATTCACTGCATGATTTGCAAATTTTTTATTTGATGAAACATTTTCCACTATTAGGGCGAGAGAAAAAAGAACTTAAAAGAGAAATTGCATGGAAAGTTTCATCATTATCTCATTTTGATCTATGTTCCCCCTATGTGCATGTGAACAGGAGATTTAGAAAATCATCCATTTGAAGAAAATAGCAAATCAAATTTCAGACGCATTTACTGATTTGAAAAGGATAACTAAGTCACATATTCCTATAAATAATGTATCTATCCAAATTGATGTTCCAACAGGGTGTCATAGCTTCTGAATCTCATACACGCCTGAAGTGTGGCAGACTGTTGGATTCAAAGGATAAAAATCGTAGAAAAAAAACATGAAAAATTACACCATAAAAGGATCTCACAAAGAGAATCATGATCCGATTAATCAATAATATTTCTAAAGAAATCAATGAACCTGAGTCTCATGTGAATAAAGAACTATCAATAAGTTCTACTGATAATGAGATAATACTGAATTGATCAAAAATTATGATGGATAATATTTTTTTCATATAATATTGCACTTAACATTATGTAAGAAAATGAGGATCTTGAACCTCTATTTGTCAAAGAATGTCGGCAATGATGTGATTGGCAAAAATAAATTCAATTAGAATTCAATTCACTTGCTAAACATGAAGTTTTTGGATCAGTAGTCCAAACACCTGATTATGTAAAATCAATTGTCTATAAATGGGTCTTTGTGCGAGAAAAATGAAATTGTAAGATACAAGAAACGCCTTATTGTACAAGGATTCTCTCAAAGACTGAGTATCGACCATGAAGAAACATATTCACCAGTTATGAATGCGATTTTTTTTTATATCTCATCAGTTTAGTTATATATGAAAATCTTGAAATACATCTGATGGAAGTGCTTACAACTTATCTTTACGGTTCACTTGATAATGAATATATGAAAATCCAAGAAGGATTTAAAATGTCTAAAGCATATAGTTCAAAATTTTGGAAAATGTACCCAATCAGATTAAAAAAATCATTATATGGTTTAAAACAATCAGGGCGCATGTGGTATAACCGCTTCATTGAGTACTTGATAAAAGAAGGTTATAAAATAATATCATTTGTCCTTGTATTTTTATTAAGAAAACAATGTTAGAGTCTATTATACTTGTTTATATTGATGATGTAAGTCTCATTAGAACTCCAAAAGAGGTCTAGGAGGCAATTGAATATCTAAAGAAAATTGAGATGCAAGATCTTGGAAAGACGACTTTGTCTTTGAATGCAAATTGAATATTTAGCAAACGGGGTCTTCATCCATTAATCTGTCTACAATGAAAAAAAAATTGAAACGATTTTACATGGACAATGCACATCCATTAAGTACTCCAATGGTTGTTCGATCACTTGAAGTGAGTAAAGATCCGTCCCGACCTCAATAAGAGATGAGGAACCTTTTGGTCCTAAAGTACCATATTTTAGTGCAATTGGTGCACTTATGTATCTTGCTAATGCTACGAAACCTTACATAGAATTTTCTCTTAATATGTTAGCAAGATATAGTTCTTCCTCTACACGAAGACATTGAAACAGGGTTAAACATATATTGTGATAATTAAAGGGGACCAATGATATGAGTATGTTTTATACCAAACAAACATAGTTTAGATCTCGTTGGTCATGTAGATGTAGGTTATTTATCTGAACCAGATAAAGCTCGATCTCAAACAGACTATTTGTTCACATAAAGAGGTACTACTATATCATGTCGATCTACGAAACAATTCATAGTTTCTAATTCTTCAAATCATGCTGAGAAAATAGCTATTCATGAAGCTAGTCAAGAATGTGTATGGTTGAGATCAGTGATACATTTTATCAAAGAAAGGTGTGGCCTGAAGTGTGATATTAAGGTACCCACGGTCCTATTTGAAGACAATGTTGCATGCATAACCTAATTAAAAGGAGGTTTATAAAAAGAGATAGAACGAAGCACATTTTACCAAAATTATTCTTCACACATGATCTCCATAAAAGAATGATGATATTGATGTACAACAAATCCGTTCAAGCGATAATCCAATAGATTTATTCACCAAATCTTTACCGGCCTCAACTCTTGAGAAGATGGTACGCAAGATTGGAATGTGAAGAATTGTGTTCTTTATCGGGGGGGGGGGGGTACGTGTTGCACTCTTTTTTTCTTAGTCTAGATTTTGTCCTACTGAATTTTCCTAGCAATGTTTTTAACGAGGCAACAAGCAAATGTGTATTTAAAGATATATGTACTATTTTTCCTTCACTAAGTTTTTTTTCCCTCTCTAGGTAGATTTTAATGAGGCATATTGTTAAGCAAGATATGAACATCAAGAGGGAGTGTTGTGAAATTGTGGCTGACAACGATAGGCATGTGGATAGTTTGTGGAATTGTCATAGTAGGAATGTGGATGACTTGTGCAGAACATGAATGGCTTGTGAATGTCATAATCTGCTTCACGTATATGGCCTATAAATAGCCTATGGTTAAGCAGAAAATAATATGGACTACTACTTCTACTATTCTTTCTCTCTCATTGTTCTTTGTTCTTTAGATTTAAAACATAATCTTTTATTTTATAATAACAATTGATACAATATATAATAAGGACAACTGATACAACATCAAATTACACCAACTTGTGTTGCTTAGACCATCTCCAACCCCACTCTATTTTACTCTCCATTCTCTATATTTGGAGAGTAAAATAGAGAATTGGGTCTCCAACCACTCTCTAAAAAACTCTCCATTCTCTATTTATAGAGAGGTGAATAGTAGTTCT